>JAAAKG020137925.1:0-10135 GCA_010014905.2 Druon quercuslanigerum
TGATAGAATTTTTTTTGTGTTTTTAGGTATAAAATTATTCTTGAAAATTTGATGATTTTCCAATCTCAAAATATAAAAAATCTGTTTGAATTGTTTTTAGGTGCCAGTCGTCGCCCCATTGCCCTTATCACTACCACTTCCACTTCCACCAACGACCAATCCGGAGAATACGAGACGAGCCCACGAACAAGCGTCTCATCAAAAGCAACAAGAAGAATTGCAAAAGAAACTCTTGGAAGAAACGGAACCGCAAACTTTGCAGCAACAAGAAAATATGTCCATTAAAGGACAGAGTGCCAGGCATTTGGTGATGCAAAAGCTCATGCGAAAGGTGGAGTCCAGAGTGGTGATTTTAAGAAATATGGTTGCTCCCGAAGACGTGGATGAGAGTTTGCAGGAAGAAATTCAAGACGAGTGTTCGAAATTTGGAGTTGTTGAACACGTGATCATTTACAATGAGCGACAGTCTGAAGACGACGAAGACGCGGAAGTTATAGTCAAGATATTTGTGGAATTCTCTCAAATGAGCGGTCAGTAATTTATCTATTTAATTTATAATCATTTCAGGGTGTCCGGCGAACTTGAAAACCTTGAAAATCTGGGTATCTCCTGGAATAATTTTTCACGAGATCCTCGAATTTAATTTCTTGTTTTGCTTTTAAGAGTTATTTTATTGGAATGTAAAAATTGTAAAGTGTTTTAAACATTAAATTACAGAAACAAAAGTTGCAATACTTTGTTAATAAGTTTTTGTCGTTGAAATATGAACTAATACAGAATTTTATCTTTTTTTAATTCAGCTAGTTGGTTAAAATTGGAAGTACTTTATTAAAAATTACATATCTTCGTTCGAAAATATAACTATTCTGTTGAAAATTTGTTTATTTAGGTTAAGATTCAAGTAATTGGTTGAAAATTGAAATACATTGTTGAAAAGTAAAGAATTTGGTTAAAAATGCATTTTTTCTTCATTGAGAATTTAACTATTTGGCTGAGAATGCGACTTTTTTGTTGTTGAATCCAATTGATTTTAATTTAAAATTAAAATCTTGGCTGAAATATCAACTGTTACATTTTTTTAATGAGAATTTATTTTGTATTAAAAATTCAACTAGTATCTTAAAAGCGGAACTATTCTCTTAAAAATGCAGTTTTTTTGATTTTAGATTTATATTTTTAGTTTGAAAATTCAACTAATTAGTAGAAAATTGAAATACTCGATTGGAAATTAATTTTTTTGTTTCTTGAAGATAACTGTTACGTCAAAAAATCATCTATTTTTTGTCGGGGAATTTTACAAATTTTTATAAGAAAAATCTGTCCAAGTTCGATTTACAGTTTTTTTAAAAATAATTAGCTGAATTGTTATTTTTTCACTGATATCATTTAGTTTGCAATGCGTAATTTGAAAATCTTTTTCCTTAAATCTAAAATGGAAAGGTTTTAACCTTTCCATTTTAGATATTTACTTTTAAATTTACATTTTTGATTAAAATAATTTTCAAATTCAGTCTTGAAAAACAATTGAAAGTTATAAAGCGCCTGAAGTTAAAATTTTTTGGATAAAAAACATTTTTATTTTATCAACGGTAAACATGAAAAAAAAAATTATTTTTAAATTGTAACTGTACTTTAAATATTAAAAAGCGAACAATAATTGATTTGACAAATTGATTCTCAATCCGTTAAAACTTAAACTGTTTTAATTCAAAAGTCTTAGTCATTAGAAAAATATAAACGCCCAATTAAAACCTTTTTGGAACTATTTTTAACTTAAAACTAGCTTCATAATAATATTTTCATAATTAAAGGCTTTTATTAAATTTTAAATATTATTTCCGTCTAAAATATTCCATTTTAAACCGTTCAATTTGAAATTTTTTAATCAGAAAAATAATAGACAAAGTAAAAACAAAATGTGGATTTTTACAGATTTCAAACCAAAAAATGTTTAGCTTTTTTTTAAGAATGATGCATTTTTTGTTTAAAATTCAACTATTTTAGTTTACAGTTCATCTATTAAGGTTGGAAATAAAATTACTTGGTTAAAAGTTGAGCTCTTTTTTACAAAATTATTATTTTTTTAAGATTCATAATTTTAATTAAAAATGTATTTCTTAGGTCAAAAAATAACCTATTTGATTAAAAACTTGTTTTTCTTTTGAATAGAAAGGAATTTTTTTCCAAAAATTTAACTATCTTGTTGAAAATTTGTTTTTTTTTTTTTTTTGGTTGAAAATTATTTTTTTCATTTCAACTAAAAATATAGCTATTATGCCAGTTAAATATTCCATAATATTAATTAAAAACTCATTTCTTTCGTTGAACATTGCATTTTTTGTAGGAATTAATCTTCTTGGTTGAAAATTCATCTTTTTGGTCGAAAGCTCAGTTTATTTGATTATTTAAGTTTCGGTTGTCAATTTATCTTTTATATCAGTAAACATTCTTTTATTAGTTTAAAAATTAAACTGTTTCAGTTGAAAAATTGATTTTGTTGTAAATTCATGTTCCTGGTTTAAAATTAAACTATTCCAGTTAAAGATTAATCATTTTGATTGAAATTTATGTGTTAGATTAAAATATAATTTTAATAGTTAAACATGTAACTGTTCCATTTTCTGTTAAAATTTTATTTTTTTATGTTCAAATTGAAACTATTTTGTTAGAAAATTTCATGTTTTTTTTTTTACGAAATTGTATTTTTTGGTAGAGAATTAATCTTTTTGTTTGACAATTCAAGTATTTTAGTTAAATATTCATTATTTTAGTTCAAAATTTATCTTTCAGGTTATAAATAAAATTACTTGGTTAAAAATTGAACTCTTGTAAAAATTTTTTTCGAGAATCATAATTGTAATGAAAAATGTATTTTTGGTCTAAAAAATTAGCTTTTGATTACAAAATTATTGTTTTTTTTTTGGCTGGAAAGGATTTTTTCCGAAAATTTAACTATTTTGTAGAATATTTGTCTCATTTTTTTGGTTGAACATTTATTTTTTTTTTTAATATTTAATTATTCCTTTTTTTTTATTAAAATTTGTCTCGTTTAATTGAAACTTGAACTATTTCGTTCAAAAATTCATGTTTTTTAAAAAGAAATTGTATTTTTTGGTAGAAAATTAATATTGTTGTTTGAAAATTAATATTGTTGTTTGAAAATTCAAGTATTTGTTTCAAAATTAATTTATTTTGCATTGTTTTTCTTGTTTTGATTAAAGGGTGTTTAGAATAAACGTGATAAATTAAAATAAATGTATTAGTTTTGCGGTAAATGTGAATACCAAAAGTTTTAATCTTTCAAATAATGTGTCAATTTGATTTTTTTATTTTACAGAAGCGGAGCGAGCGAGAGATTCGTTAAACGGACGCTATTTCGGCGGAAGATTAGTGAAAGGTGAACTTTATGATCAGGCGCTATTTGACAACAGTGACTATTCGGGTTGATTTTTCTTTAATTAATTGTGTGACAGCAAACTCATTTTTGAATATTTTTTTCCTATGGAAGAATGCGAATTTTTTGTCCAAGTTCGGGGTATGCTTGACACTTGTATGATTGGTATTTCTGTATTGAATGATTCGCGTTTTTTGTTTTTTTTTTTCTCGTCAAAGTGAACAACTCGACACTGGTTTATTTGACTTTAAAAAAAATGATTTTTTTTTTAAACTTGGATACAATTTTAGCCTGGAAATCAATAAACTTGAAAGTTCAGACCTGTAAAAAGTTGTCGAAAGTTCGAACTCGTAATATGTGATCAAGTACAGATATCAGTGTAAAATAAATCGTAAATGTTTGTTCTGTACAAAAAAAAATGCAAGAGTGACGGAAAATCTGTGAAAAACGGACTCTTCAAGTCTCGATGTTTATTCAATAATCAAGTTACGAAGCGAAAAAGTACAATTTCGTATTGTGAATTTTTTGACATCACAGATCTGGAATATACATAATATTTAATGAAAAAAAAATAAAACTTTTGCATTGAAATATACAATTTTATGCATTATTGTATTTACACCTACCAATATTTATCAGTTCTCTATTTGAGAATTAATTCTTTCTTTTAGGTTTGTAATTTATTCCGAAACTTTTATATTCTTCGTAAATTTTATAACCTCCCGGCGTTTCTGGACCGGTATCGGAAGCAGTTGGTGCCAATTTTGTAACTTCTACTTCTTTTACCACGCAAATCTCCTCTGTCTTTGACGCATTTTTTCTTTTCATTAATATTATTTCATAGTTTTTCTCCAGCTCTTCTTTCGTGGGTGGTTCACGTCTTCGATTTCGCAACCAAGCCTCCCATTCTGCGGGTATTTCCTGTGAAAAGTCGTTCTTGTTAACAGGCTCGAAACTGCGAGCCGCTTTTTTTGTAGAACCCTTTCTAGGTGCAATTTCAAAGTATTTTGTGCCAAAGTAATCTTCACCAATTAGCTTGCGTCTTCCGAAATTTGGCGCCAGGGATGCAACGATATTGTTGAAAATTTCCCGAAATAAACCCCGTTCCCGGCGAGCCATTTCCTCAAATCTATACCTAAATCATTAAATTATATTAAATTATAATACCGGAAAACAAAATTATTCTGATTTTTCTAAACTATTTTGAAACTTTTCAGCACGAGATACGTGATGAGAATGTATTCGTTAAAGCCCAAGGAGCTTTAACAAAAGAGAATTCACTATCACCAAATTACTGTTGTCGATGGATTCTATGACTTTTACAAGTTTTTTTTTTGAAAAATTCAATCAATTCTATTCAATTTCAATAGATTCTACAAATTCTTACTAGATAATCTTCTTTTCTTTAATCACAATGTATGATTGAATAACAATGATTCTACATTTGTAAAACTAGCTTTATATTACTGTATTTAAATATTTTAATAAAAATTCGATCCTTTTCATCGAAAATTAATCTTTTTACTTGAAAATTCAACAGTGAGTTTGCAATTTTTTCTCTCAACTGAAAAATCTTTCTTGAGTTGAAAATATATATTTCTTGGATGAATTCAACTGCTTTTTAAAAAATTAAAATCTTTCTTCGTTAAAGTTATTCTTTTGTTAAAAATTAATTTTTTTTGTTTGAAGATTCATAATTTTAATTAAAAATTCATATCTGAAAATTCCTTGATTTTTCCTTGACTAATTTTTTATTTCAAGACATTAATGTTCAAATGCCAGCATTTATTTGTTAAAAAAAAAAGGATTTTTAACCTTCAAGCCAGAAGAAAAAAGTTCTTTACAAAAACTGAATTTTTAAATAAAAAATATGACTTTTCAGCAAAAAATTAATTTTCAACGAAATTGATGCATTTTTAATCAACAAAAATAAAATTTCAATCTAAAAAGCTTTTTTTTTTTACCAAAAAAGGCGAATTTTAAACTAAAAAAGATCAATTTTTAACAAATGGAAAAGTTGCATTTTCTGTAAAAAAAAAAGGAATTTTAAGTCAAAAAAAAAATATATTTTCCACTAAACAGTTAAATTTTCAACCAGACATAAGCCTGCAATCTAAAAAATAAATTTTTAACATTTTAGTTTAACTTTTACACAACTAGTTGAATTTTCAATTAAAAAAGATTAGTTTTCAACAAAATAATTAAACTTTCATCCTAAGAGATAAATTTTCAACTTAAAATATAAACATTCAACAAAAAAAAGTGATTTCGAAACAAAGTGATTCGACTAAACCTTTTAAACAAATTAGTAGAACACTCAAGCAAAGAAGAATGATTTTTATCCAAAAAGTTGCATTTACAGTTTTTTAAAACTGAAGTTTCTTCTAAAACAGATCAACTTTAAATCAAAGAGATAAATTTTCAAAGAAAATGGTTGAATTCTCTATCAAATAGTTGCATTTTTATCCGAAAAATATTAAATTTTATACCAAAACAGTAGAATTTGTAATAAAAAACGACAAATTTTTCTATAACTGGAACTTTTGTCCAGTAAAGACTTCAGTTCTTTTTTCAACATCCAAATATTATATTTGAACAGTAGAATTTTCAATAAAAATTATGACTTTAACAAACTTGTTGAATTTTCAACCTAAAAGTTACATTTCTATTCAAAAAAGCTTTAAAAAAATAGTTAAATTTTTATCCAAAAAAGATTCCAAAATTGATGTCTTTTTAAAAAAATTAATAGATTTTCAACTAAACAATAAAAGTTAAGACTAAAAGGATAATCTTCAGAAGAAAGTTGTTGCAAATTTTCAAAATCCTAATTTGAAAACATTTCTTTTTTAACGTTTTTAACTTGTCCTATATTCGAAATTTTAATCTTAAATTATTCAGATTAGAGATTCTTCAATTAAAAATAAGATTGTTCAATTTTAAACGCTTTGAATTATACATTATACAATTTCAACTCCTTTCTAATAATATTTTCCATTTAAAAAAAATGTGGAAAATATTTCATTTTTAACGTTTTGAATTTGCTCTATTTTCGAAAATTTCTAATAATCTTAAATAATTTAAATTCGCGATTCTTCTATTTAAAATAAAATTATTTCATTTTACAAGATTTAAATTAGAAATAATATTTCAAATATTATTGTTAATAATTAATACTTTTGGAAAAAGCTGCTATTTTGTTGAACATTCATTTTTTCTTTGGTTGAAATTGTTTTTTTAAATGAAAATTTAAATATTTCAATAGAAACTTTAACTACGTTGTTGAAACTTTGTTTTCCTTTGGATAAACCTTAATTTCTTTAACTAAAAATGCAGCTAATCAATTTTACGTCGAAAAACGATCTATTTTAATTTAAAATTTGCCATTTTAGTTGAAAAAACATCATTTTAATTGAAAATTAAACTACTATTCCAGTTAAAGATTCATCATTTTAAATAAAAAGTAATCACTTATTGAAAATTAAATTAAATTTTTGAAAATTTGTTCTTTCTGGTTGAAAATTAGTTATTTTTTTTTAAACTGAAATATATTATAACTGAATATACCAGCATCTAGTGGAAAATTAATTAATTTTTTTTAACAATTTGTCCTTTTTGGTAGAAAATTAATCGTCTTGATCGATTTGGCCATTTTTTTGGTTGAATTCAATAGTTTTTTTTTTATTAAAAATTAAAATCTTTCTTAGTTGAAAGTTAAACTCTTTTGTACAAAATTATTATTTTTATTTTTTTTAGGATTCCTCAATTTAATTAAAAATTTATCCAAGGTTAAACAATGAGCTATTTTGTGGGAAATTCATTTTAATTTTAGTTTAAAATTCAACTATTCCCGTTAAAGATTCATTATTTTAGTTGAAAATTCAACAGTTCAGTTAAAAAATATTTTTTTTCAAACTGAAAATTTAACTATTCGATTTTTGGTTGAAATTTGATATTTTTAAATTAAAAATTCGACTATTTGGTTGAAAATTGATGTTATTTAGTTGGAAATTTATGTTTTTTTAATGTTATTTTTTTTTGTAGAAAATTAATCTTCTACTTCGAAAATTCATCTTTTTGGTTGAAAATTCAAGTCTTCCAGTTAAATATTCTATCATTTTAGTTAAAAAATCATCTCTGGTTAAAAATTAATTTGTTTAACTAAAAATTTAACCATTCAATTTCTTCCCTTTTAATTAAAAATTGAACTATTTGGTTGAAAATGAACTTTTTGTTGAAAACTTATATTTTCGGTTTAGAAATTTAACTGCTTTATAGAAAATTCGTCTTTGTTTCGAAAATCATACCATTTTTTTAATTCATTTTTTAGTGGAAAATTGATCTTTTTGGTAAAAAATGTAACTAACTGTACTGTACAATTTGTAGTTGAACATTTAATTATTTTGTCCAAAATTCAACCGTTCTATGAAAGTCAACCTTTTGGTTTAGAAATTCAAATGTTTTTTTGAAAAAAAAATTAATTTTCTTGGCTTGAAATTCATGTTTTTAATTAAAAATCAAGCTTTTTGATTGAAGATGAACTTTTTTGTTAAAAATACATATTTTCGAGTTGCAAATGCAACTGTTTAATGGACAATTGTCTCTTTGGTTTGAAAATTAAACAATCTGGTTAATTTTCTTTTTAATTTTTTTTTTTTTTTTTTTTGAAATTTGATCCCTTTGGTAGAAATTGTAACATTTATTGAAAATTAGTTTTTCTAAAATTAATTGCTTTGACTGAAAATTGACCTATTTTGTTTAAAATTGTTTTTTTTTTGTGTATCGAAAATTAATATTCTTGGTTGAAAATTCATAATTTTCGTTCAAAACTTTAACTATTTGGTCGTAAATTTTTTGTAACTTTTTTGTTTCAAATTTAATCTTTTATTGCCGAAATTTCATCTTTTTTGGATAGGACTGTAACAGGTTGAAAAATAATTTGTTTGGCTTAAAATATCTACTATTAGATTTATCATTCAGGATTAATCTTTTTTAGTTGAAAACTTAACTATTTTTTTTCTGAAAATTAAATTATTCCATTTTTTTGTTGAAAAGGTACCTTTATTAGTTGGAAATTCAAATGCTTGGTTGATTATTCATCTCGGTAGATAAAAAATTTAACTCATTTATTTAAAAATTCTTATTTTTTTAATTAGAAATTAAACTATTTATCTAAGAATATGAGAATATAAGAATGATATCCAATTTGAGGGACAAATTCGAGTGCGAAGCACGAGATACGTGATGAGAATGTGTTCGTTAAAGCCGAAGGAGCTTTAACAAAAGAGAATTCACTATCACCAAATTATTTGACCTTTAGTTTAAAAAAGTGACAGTTCGTCTCTTATGCTTTAATTAAACTGTTTTTTGGTTTAAAATGAAAATCTTCTTAGGTTTGAAATATCAACTAATAGATTCATTATTTAGAATTCATCATTTTTTGTTGAAAATTTCTATGTTTTTTGTACAAAATTAATATTTTTGGATTAAAATGCATCATTTTGAGTAAAAATTCAAGAACTTGGTTCAAGAATACATTTTTTATTCGAAAAATTCTATTTTTTTTATAGAAAATGTAATTAACTCCTTGACGTTTTTTTTTAGAATTTTTTTTTTTCAAACTATAAAATTCAAATATGTCTTTAAAAATTCATCTACTTAATTGAAAATATAATATTGTTAATTTATACTTTATGAATTTAAAGTCTAAGGACTTACATTTATTTTCTAGTTTCTTTGTTTTAATTCTTTTAACTGAAAAGTTAAATATTTTGTGAAAAATGGTTGCTTTCTGTTGATTGAAAATTAATATTTACACTGGAAATTTAGGTATTCAATTCTTCGTTAAAAATTTAACTATTCAATTTTTCGTTAAAAATTTAACTATTCAATCTTGGGATCAAAATTTAATTATTTTTTTGGTTACATATTCAACTTTTTTAAAGAAGATTTTTTGAAAGAAATTTTTTAGCTGAAAAGTTAACTAATCTAGTTAAATATTCCACTATTTTAGTTGAAAATAACTTTTTTAACTATAAATTTAACTATACAATTTTTCATTATAAATCTAACTATTCCATTTTTTGTTAAAAATTTAATTTTCGTATTGTTTGAAAATTCAGCAATTGGGATTAAGATTCATAATGTTGGTTAAAAAATGAACTACTTTGTAGAAAATTATCTTTTGAAAATTAATTTCTTAATTAAAAACTCAACTAATATAATGAAATTTTTTGTTTAATTTATTTTTCAACTGATTTTCATGTTCAAAAATAATTTTTTTTTAAAGAAAATTAATTTCTTTGGTAAAAAATAGAATTATGCCAAATATTTTCTTGAGAATAATATTTTGATTGATTGAACGGTAATTCTTTTAACTGAAAAGTTAAATATTTTGTGAAAAATGGTTGCTTTCTGTTGATTGAAAATCAATTTTTACACTGAAAATTTAGGTAGTCAATTTTTCTTAAAAATTTAACTATTCAATATTTGGATCAAAATTTAATTATCTGCTTGGTTACAAATTCAAATATTGCAGTTGAAAATTCATAATTTTGGTTAAAAATTGAACTATTTTGTGGAAACATATTGTTTGAAAATTAATTTTTTAATGAAAATTAAACATTTTTTAAGGAGGTTTTTTGAAAGAAATTTTTTAGCTGAAAATTTAACTAATCTAGTTAAATATTCCACTATTTTAGTTGAAAATAACTTTTTTAACTATAAATTTAACTATACAATTTT
>JAAAKG020137926.1:0-12777 GCA_010014905.2 Druon quercuslanigerum
CGCCGAAACTTAATAAAATCCCTTTGAATCTTAATTTTTGTATTGATCTTTAGACAACTTTGAATATTTTAAAACACCAAAAAAAATTTTGAATTATTTAAAATTTTGTAAAATCCGTTTAAACTATTCAAAGATCTTTAAATTTTCTTGGAACCTTTAAAAATAATTTGTAATTATGTTGTTACTTTCAATAACCAAAATTCAAAAACTTTTAATTCAAATCAATTTTTTTTTAAATTATATTATTACTTTCAATAACAAAATTTGAACAATGAAGCAATGAATAACTAAATATTGGAAATGATATAATTTTGAAGTAGTTTCAGGTTAGAAACAATAAGCATGAAACAATTTTTTATTTTTTTAAAACTAAATATTTCCTGAAAACGTCAACTGTTTCAATTTGATTCCAAACTTTGTTAAAAATTAGTTTTTTTAATAAAAAACATTTCTTTTTGGAAACGTCAACTATAAGATTTTTCTTCCAAAATTAATTTTTTAGTTTCTTTTTTAAAATAAAAATTAATTTTGTTTAGTGGGATCTTTTGATAAATTTTTTTTTAGTGGAAATTGAAACTATTCCATTGTTTGGTTATAAATTTAAGCCTGTTTTAAAAGTTAATTTTTTCAAAGAAAAATAAAGTTTTTTATTAGAAATTTACACTATTCCATGTTTGTTTGAGAAATTATATTTTTAAATTAAAAATTAAATTTTTTGGTTAAATATTAATTTCTTCAGATAAAAATTTATCTAATTTGTTGAACGTTCGTTTTTCTAATAAAAATTTTTTCTTAATAGAAAACTGTAACTATTCATTTTTTATTCAAAATGTGTCTTTTTTGCTTTAAAATTCATGAATTCAATTTTGTTTCAAAATGCTTCTTTTTTAGTTGAAAATTTCTGTATTCTGTTGAAAATTAATTTCTTTGGTTAAAAATTAATTCATTTTTTGAAAAATCGTTTATTCAATAAAAAATAATTTTTTTCGTGCAAACTTGACTTATTCCTTTTCTCTTTGAAAGTTTATTTTTTCTAAATTAATTTCTTTGTTTAAAAATTTAACCTATTTGTTCAAAATTAGTTTTTTCAACAAAAAATAATTTTTTTAGTTCAAACTTGACCTTTTCCATTTTTTTTTGAAAATTTATGTATTTTTTTGAAAATTAATTTTTTTTCTAAAAAGTTTAACCATTTTGTTCAAAATTAGTTTTTTCAATAAAAAATCATTTCCTTAGTAGAAACTTTAAATATTCTTTTTTTTTTGTTGATGCAGAACTAATGTATTTAGATTATTATGTTATCAAAAATATTGAAAATTAATAATACAAACATAATAAATTTCTAAAAATTGCTAACATTAAAAATATTATTATTTATTTCATTCCAATTTTTAATATTTTTTCTTCCTCTTTTTTTCTTTTCTGTTGATATTTATATTTTTTTAATGATGGAATCTTTTTCATGCTCTTTTGCAGAAAATTATTCTTGCGAAAATAGATTTTTTTTTCAATCTCAAAATAAAAAACTTAAATTTACCTCTTTTTTTAAAATTATTGTATTTTGTGAAAAATTAATTTCTTTGGTTAAAAATTTAACTATTTTGTTGAACGTTCATTTTTTATAAAATTTTTTTCTTTAGTGAAAATTGAAACTATGCCATTGTTTGGTTGTAAATTTAAGCTTTTGTTAAAAGTTAATTTTATGCATGAAAACTAAAAATTGTTATTGGAAATTTACACGATTCCATGTTTGTTTGATAAATTATATTTTTAAATTTAAAATTCATGTAATTTGTTGAATATTAATTTCTTTAGTTAAAAATTTAACTATTTTGTTGAAAGACCTTTTCTCATAATAAAAATTTTTTCTTTAGTAGAAACTTTAACTATTACATTATTATTTAAAAATGTGTCTTTTTACTTTAAAATTTATGTATTTTGTTGAAAATTAATTTCTTTGTTTAAAAAATCAACCATTCTGTTGAAAGTTCGTTTTTTCAATAAAAAATAATTTTTTAGCGAAAACTTGAACAATTTCATCTTTGTTTCAAAATGTTTTTTTTTTGTGCAAATTTAACTTTTTCATATAATTGTATTTTTCATGTTCATTTTCATAATAAAAATTGATTTCTTTAGTGAAAATTTTAATGAATCCATTTTTAGTTAAAAATTTAAATATTTTGTTAAAACTTCATTAATATAAATAAAATTCAATTTTTTAGTGGAAACTTACACTATTCCATTTTTGATTAAAATATTATCTTTTTTGGTTAAAAAATAATGTATTTTGTTGAAAATTAATTGTTTTGATACAGAATTTAACTATTTTGTTGAAAGTTCGTTTTTTAAAATCAAATTTGTTTAAATAGTGGAAAGTGAACTGTTCCAATTTGGTTCAAAACATTTTCTTTTTTAGTTGAAAATTCATGTCTTTTCTTAACAAAATAATTTTTTAAAAGTATCTTTTTTATTTAAAATGTATGTATTTTGTTAAAAATTTGTTTTTGAAAATTAAATTGAGTTTTTAAATGGAAAATTTAAATATTAAATTGTTTGTTGAAAATTTACCTTTCTTATTTTAAAATTCATGTATTTTGTTAAAAATTAATCTCTTAGGTTAAAAATTTAATTACGTGTTTTTTTTAAATTATTAAATTTTTTGGTAGTTACTTAAACTGTTCAATTTTTGGTTGACAACTTTTCTTTTTTAGTTGAAAATTTCGTGTATTTTGTTGAAAATTATTTCCTTCAGTTAAAAATTTAACTATTTTTTTGAAAGTTTATTTTTTTGATAAATTTTTTTTTTTGGGAAATTGAAATTATTCCATTGCTTGGTTGTAAATTTAAGCTTCTGTTAAAAATTAATTTTTTTAAATAAAAATAAAATTTTTTATTGAAATTTTATACTATTCAATGTTTGTTTAATAAATTATATTTTTTAAATTGAAAATTCATGTAATTTATTAAATATTACTTTTTTTAGTTAAAAATTTAACTACTTTGTTGAAAGCTCGTTTTTTAAGTTAAAAATTTTCTCCTAAATGGAAACTTTAACTGTTCCATTTTTTTTCAAAAATGGGTTTTGTTACTGTAAAATTCGTATATTTTGTTAATAATTAAATTCCTTGGGTTAAGAAATTAACCACTCTGTTAAAAATTCGCTATTTAAAAAAAAATAACTATTTTAGTGGAAACTTGCACGAATTCATTTTTGTTTCAAAATGTTTCTTTTGTTGTTGAAAATTCCTGTATTCTCTTGAAAATTAATTTCTTTGTTTAAAAATTTAACCAATTTGTTCAAAATTAGTTTTTTGAATAAAAAATCATTTCCTTAGTGGAAACTTGAAATATTCCATTTTTGGTTGAAAATGTACCTTATTTATTTTAAAATTAATGTATTTTGTTACAAATTTATTTCTTTAGATAAAAATTCAACTATTTTGATAAAAGTTCATTTGCTTCATAAAAATTAATTTTTTTAGTGGATAATTTAATTTTTCCATTTTTGGTTGAAAATTTAACTACTTTGTTAAAAGTTCATTAATAAAAATAAAAAATTTATTTTATATTAAAAACTTACACTATTCCATTTTTGTTTGAATTTTTTTCTTTTTTAGATAAAAATTCATGCATTTTGTTTGAAATTAATTTCTTTGGTTACGAATTAGTATATTTTGTTGTTTGCTTTTTTTTAATAATTTTTTTTTTTAATGGAAACTTTAAATATTCCACTTTGATTAAAAATTTATGTATTTTGTGAAAAACTAATTTCTTTAGCAACAAATGTAACTATTTTGTTAAAACTTTTTTTTAAAATAAAATTATTTTATTTATTGAAAACGTCAGCTGCTCCAATTTGGTTGAAAGCTTTGTTTTTTTTAGTTAAAATTTCATCTCTTTTCTTAAAAAATAATTTCTTTTGTTCAAAATGTTACTGCTTTGTTGAAACTTAGTTTTTTTTTTAAATTTAAGTTTTCAGTGAAAACTCTAACTATCCCATTTTTGGTGGAAAACGTACCTTTTTACTTAAAATTCATATATTTTGTTAAAAATTTCTTTTTTATATATTTAATTGAGTTTTTAAATGGAAAATTCAAATATTCAATTGTTTGTTGAAAATTTACCTTTCTCTTTTAACATTCATGTATTTTGTTAAAAATTAATCTCTTAGGTTAAAAATATAACTATTTTGTTGAAAGTTTATTTTTTTTATAAAGTTTTTTTCTTTAGTGGAAATTGAAACTGTGCCATTGTTTGATTTCAAATTTAAGCTTTTCTCAAAAGTTAATTTTTTTAAATAAAAATAAAATTTTTTATTGGAAATTTACACTATACTATGTTTGTTTGATAAATTATATTTTTAAATTAAAAATTTATGTTTTTTTAAATAATAATTTTTTTAGTTAAAAATTTAACTACTTTGTTGAAAGTTCGTTTTTTGTAATAAAAATTTTTTCTTTAGTGGAAACTATTTTGTGAAACTCAGGTTTTTTTAAATTTAAGTTTTCAGTGAAAACCTTAACTATTTCATTTTTGGTGAAAAATATATCTTTTTTAGTTAAAATTTTTAATTTTGTTAAATATTAACCTGTTTGGTTAAAAATTTAACTATGTATTTTTTTTAATTAATTAAATTTTTTAGTGGATACCTTAACTATTCCATTTTTGGTTGAAAACTTGTCTTTTTTATTTGAAAATTTCGTGTATTTCGTTTGATAGATTATATTTTTAAACTGAATATTCATGTATTTTGTTAAATATTAATTTCTTTAGTTAAAATTTTAACTACTTTGTTGAGAGTTCGTTTTTTATAATAAAAATTTTTTCTTTAGTGAAAATTTTAACTAATCCATTTTTTTAAATCTTTTTTTTCTTTACTTTAAAATTCATCAATTTGATAAAAATTAATTTCTTTTTTTTTGAGAGTGAACCATTCTGTGGAAATTTCGTTTTTTCAATAAAAAATCATTTTTTTAAGCTAAAACTTGAAAGTCTTCATTTTTGTTTCAAAATTGTTCTTTTTTAGTTAAAAATTTCTGTGCTCTGTTGGAAATTAATTTCTTTGGTTAAAAATGTAACCATTTTTTTCAAAATTAGTTTTTACAATAAAAAGTCATTCCCTTAGTGGAAAGTTTAAATATTCAATTTTTGGTTGAAAATTTACCTTTTTTATTTTAAAATTATTGTATTTTGTTGAAATTTTATTTCTTTAGTTAAAAATTCAAAATTTTTTTTAAAGTTCATTTTAAGTAAGTTCTTAAGTAAGTTCTTAATAAAATTTAATTTCTTTAGTGGAAATTTTAATTATCCCATTTTTGTTTGAAAATTTAACTATTTTATTAAAAGTTCATTCATAAAAATAAAAAATTAATTTTGTAGTGAAAACTTACACCATTCCATTTTTGGTTAAAATATTTTCTTTTTTAGTTAAAAATTCATGTATTTTGTTGAAAATTAATTTCTTTGGTTACAAATGTTACTATTTAAATTCTCCCATTTAGTGAAAAATCTAACTATGTACTTTATTCAAAATCCTTTTTTTAAATTAAATTGAGTTTTAATTGGAAAATTTAGATATTCAATTTTTGGTTGAAAATTCACCTTTTTTAGTTTAAAATGCTTGTATTTTCTTAAAAATTAATCTCTATGGTTTAAAATTTAACTATGTATTTTTTTTTTAAATAATTACATTTTTTAGTGGATACTCAATCTTTTCCATTTTTGATTGAACTAATTACTTTAGTTAAAAATTTAACTACTTTGTTGAAAGTTCGTTTTTTATAATGAAAATTCTTCTTTAGTGAAAACTTTAACTATTACATTATTATTTAAAAATGTGTCTTTTTACTTTAAAATTCATGTATTTTGTTGAAAATTAATTTCTTTGTTTAAAAAATTAACCATTCTGTTGAAAGTTCGTTTTTTCAATAAAAGTTGAAAATCTCTGTATTCTGTTGAAAATTAATTTCTTTGGTTAGAAATGTTACTATTTTGTAAAACGTAGGTTTATTTAAATTTAAGTTTTTAGTGGAAACTTTAACTAATCCATTTTTGGTTGAAAAAGTACCTTTTTTAGTGAAAATTTTTATATTTTGTTCAAAAACTAACCTCTTTAGTTAAAAATTTAACTATCTATTTCATGAAAAATTTGTTTCTTAAATTAAATTGAGTTTTTAAATGGAAAATTTAAATATTAAATTTTTTGTTGGAAATTTACCTTTTATAGTTTAAAATGCATGTATTTTGTTAAAAATTTATTATTTTCGTTAAAAATTGAAATGGTTGATAGTCCTTTTTTTTTAATAAAAATATTTTCCTTTTGGAAACATCAACTATAAGATTTTTCTTCGAAAATTTGTTTTTTTTAGTTCTTTTTAAAAATTTAATTTAATTTTCTTTAGTGGGATCTTTAACGACTCCACTTTTAATCGAGAACTTTTCTTTTTTAGTTAAAAATTCATGTGTTTTGTTTTAAGAATTCACTTTGAATTTCCAAGTCTTTTATCAGCAGATCTGTCTAGACGCTTTACCTTTCCGGCAGACACATCAACAAATTTTCCGGCTCCCTAAAAAGCACAGCGGGGAAAAAGGCAATCTTTGGTCAAATGAGCGCGCCCTTGACAGATTTAGGGTTCTTTAGGCTCTTTTTAGAGAATTTAAAAGTTTACAATTTCACATTGCGAACGTACGAGGGAAAAATATTATGGAATGGAGGCCGCATCTTTTCGAGAGAAAAACAAAACTAAAAAGCATGCTACGAATATTCAAGTTCACAAAAGTGGCGTTGTAAATTGCCCCGGAATACCAGACGAAAGACGCAACAGATGACTGGAAAAGGTCGTCCTGTCATAAATCGCAGGAAACCTGGTCTTTTCAGAATGCCGGATGCCGTTAAAAATAATATTCTTTACTTTTATTATTTTTTTTACTACTACCACTCGCTTCGCGAATGAAAAACCTTGACCATTGATCACGTCTGAGTCGAGTTTTCTATCCGTTTATTACAGACTTCACACTCTTTCCCCTTTTCCCCTTCCCCCTTAGCCCCTTAACACCTTTTTTAAAGAATTCCTTTTTTCTTTTTTAGTTGAAGATTCGTGTCATTTTTGGAAAATTAATCTCTTTAGTTAAAAATTTAATTATTTTTATTATTATAAAAATGAAATAATTAAAATTTCCACTAAAGAAATTAATTTTTTTTCAAGAAAACGAACTTTCAACAAAATAGTTAATTTTTAACTAAAGAAATTGATTTTCAACCGTATGCATACATTCTCACCTAAAAGATATAAAATTTCAACCAAAAATAGAATGGTTAAAGTTTCCTCTAAAAAAGTAAATTTTTATTACAAAAAAAAAGTTTTATGTAACCAAAGAAATTAATTTTTAACAAAATACATGAATTTTTAACTAAAAAGTAAAAAATTGTAACAAAAACTGGAAGAGTGTAACTAAACAAGGTACATTTTCAACCAAAAATGGAATTTAATTCAATTAAAAAGGGAATTTTTAAAAACCCGCATAATTAAATTTTTAACTAGACAATAATTTTTAATCAAATACATGAATTTTTAATAAAATGGTTAAATTTTCAAACAAAGAAATTACCTTTTTAACAAAATAAATACATTTTAAAACAAAAAGGGAATAGTTCAAGCTGGCACCAAAAAAAATTTGGTTTATAAAAACGAAGTTTTAGCGAAATTGTTAAATTTTTAATTAAAGAAAGTAATTTCTACTGTAGACAACATTTTTATTATAAAAAAAGAACTTTCAACAAAATAGTTAAATTTTTAACTATAAAATAAGCATTTTGAAATAAAAATGAAATAGTTTAAGTTTCCGCTAAAAAATTATTTTTTATTGAAAAAACCAATTTAATAAAAGGTTCATTTTTTAACAAAAAAAAAATGTTTAACAAAAGAAAATTATTATCAACTAAAAAAGAAACATTTTTAGACAAAACTGAAATAGTTTAAGTTTGCACTCAAAAAATTTAGTCAAAAAAACAAACTTTCAACGAAATACTCATATTTTTAACTAAACAAATTAATATTTAACAAAATTATGAAATAAAAATTATAAAACAAAAATGGAATACTGTAAATTCTTCCTGAACAAACTTAATTTTTATTTAAAAAATGGACTTTTAACAAAAAAGTTAAATTTTCCTCTAAAAACAAAATTTAATTTGAAAAAATTAACTTTCTACAAAATATTTAAATTTTTACCTGAAAGATTAATTTTCAAAAAAATACACGAATCTTCAACTAAAAAAGAAAAAAGGAATTCTTTGAAAAAGAGGCTGAGGGGGGAGAGAAGGGGAAAAGGGAAAGAATTCTTTTTTCCTTTTTTAGTTGAAGATTCGTGTAATTTTTAGAAAATTAATCTCTTTAGTTAAAAATTTAAATACTTTGTTTAAAGTTAATTTTTTAAAATAAAATTTGGTTTTTAGAGGAAAATTTAACTTTTTTGTTAAAAATTCATTTTTTAAATAAAAATTAAGTTTGTTTAGTGAGAATTTACACTATTCCATTTCTGTTTCTTAACTTTGTTAAATATTAATTTCTTTAGTTGAAAATATGACTATTTCCTTGAAAGTTTTTTTTTTTTAACTAAATTTTTTTAGTGCAAACTTGACCTATTTCAGTTTTGTCTAAAAATGTTTCTTTTTTAGTTGATAATTAATTTGTTTTGTTAAACATTATTTTCTTTAAAAAAAATGAACCTTTTTTTAAATTTGTTTTTTCAATAATAAATATTTCTTTAGCGGAAACTTAAACTATTACATTTTTATTTCAAAAAGCTTCTTTTTTAGATAAATTTAAATGTATTCTGTTCAAAATTATTTTCTTTTTTTGTTAAAATTTAACCATTAAGTTCAAAATTCGTTGAAAAAAATTATTATTTCTTTAGTGGAAACTCTAAATATTCTTTTTTTTTTAAATGTACCTTCTTTAAAAACTTTTTTTACCTGTTTTTTAGAAAGATTTTCTTTTACCTGTTTTTCTTGTTTTACGTTTAAATTTGAAGTATTTTGTTGAAAGTTCATTTTTTTAATAAAATTTAGTTTTTCAGTGTAAATTATAAATATTATATTTTTGGATGAAAATTTAACTTTTTTGTTAAAAGTTCATTTTTTAAAATAAAAATTAAGTTCGTTTATTGGATATTTACACCATTCCATTTTTGTTTCACAATTTTTTTTTTCAATTTGTTTTTTTCAATAAAAAATTTCAAGTTAAAAATTTAATTATTTTGTTGAAAGTTCTTTTTTTTTATAAAATTTTGTTTTTCAGTGGAAATTTTAACTATTATTTTTTTCAACGAAGATTTAACCTTTTTGTTAAAAGTTTATTTTTTTAAGTAAAAATTAAGTTTGTTTATTGGAAATTTACACTATTTCATTTTTGTTTCTTAATTTTGTTAAATATTAATTTCTTTAGTTAAAAGTATGACTATTTCGTTGTAAGTTCGTTTTTTTAAACTAAATTTTTTTAGTGCACACTTGAACTATTCCATTTTTGTTTTAAAATGTTTCTTTTTTAGTTGATAATTTATGTGTTTTATTAAAAATTAATTTCTTTAGTTAAAGAATAAACCTTTTTTTTAATTTGTTGGTTAATAAAAAATAATTTCTTTAGTGGAAACTCTAAATATTCTTTTTTTTGTTAAATATTTACCTTTTTTCAAAACCCTTAAAATTTTGTTTTTCAGTGCAAATTTTTATTATTTTATTTTTTGATGAAAATTTAACATTTATAAAATTTATAATATCCCATTTTTATTTTATAATTTATCTTTTTAAATTGAAAATTCATGAATTTTATTATGTATTAATTTCATTGGTTAACAATTTAACCATTTCAGTGAAAATTCATTTATTCAATAAAAAAATGTTTTTAGTGCAAACTTTAAACATTCCATTTTTTTAAAAATTAATTTCTTTGTTTCAAAATTTAACTATTTTGTTAAAAGTTTGTTTTGTAATAAAATTTTTTTTTTATTGCTGGAAAATTTAGCAATTCCATGCTTGTTTGAAAATGGACCCTTTTTTACTTAAAAACTAATGTTTTTTGTTAAAAATTATATTTTTTGATAAAAATAAATTTGTTTATTGGAAGCTTTAACCATACCAGTTTTGCTTGAAAATTTTTCGTTTCTTTAGTTGAAAATTCATACATATTGTTAAAAATTAATTTCTTTGGTTAAAAATTTAACTATTTTGTTAAAAGTTTATTTCGTTGATCAAATTTTGTTTTTTGATGGAAATTTTAACTATTGTATTTTTGGTTAAAAATTTAACTTTTTTGTTCAAATTTCATTTTTTGAAGAAAAAATTAAGTTTGTTTAGTGGAAATTTACACTATTCCATTTTTGTTTAATAATTTATCATTTTAAATTCAAAATTCAGGAATTTTGTTAAATATTAATATCTTTGGTTAAAAATTAACCTATTTTGTTGAAAGTTCATTTTTTATAATAAAAATTTTGTCTTCAGTGGAAATTTTAGCTATTCCATTTTTGTGCGAAAATTTATATTTTTTGGTTAAAAATTCAATTATCATATTGAAAATACATTCTTTAATTAAAAATTTAAAAATTTCGCTGAAACTTCGTTTTTCTAAACCAACTACTATTCCCTTTTTGTTTTAAAACGTATTTATTTGGTTGAAAATTGATGAAAAATAAAATAATTAAAATTTCAACTAAAGAAATTAATTTTTATCAAGAAAATGAACTTTCAACAAAATAGTTAATTTTTAACTAAAGAAATTGATTTTCAACAATATACATACATTTTCACCTAAAAGAGATACAATTTCAACCAAAAATAGAATGGTTAAAGTTTCCTCTAAAAAAGTAAATTTTTATTACAAACAAAAATTCCAACAAAATAGTTTAATGTAACCAAAGAAATTAATTTTCAACAAAATACATGAATTTTTCACTAAAAAGTAAAAAATTGTAACAAAAACTGGAACAGTGTAAGCTTGCAATAAGAAAATAATTTTTATTTCAGAAAATGAACTGTTAACCTAATAGTTAAGTTTTTAACTAAACAAGGTAAATTTTCAACCAAAAATGGAATGTTTAATGTTTCCACTAAAAAAATAAATTAAATTTAAAAAAACAAATTTTTAAAAACCCGCCTAATTAAATTTTTAACTAGACAATAATTTTTGATCAAATACATGAATTTTTAATAAAATGGTTAAATTTTCAAACAAAGAAATTAACTTTTTTACAAAATAAATACATTTTAAAACAAAAAGGGAATAGTTCAAGCTTGCACCAAAAAATTTAGTTCAGAAAAACGAAGCTTCAGTGAAATTGTTAAATTTTTAATTAAAGAAAGTAATTTCCACTGAAGACAAAATTTTTATTATAAAAAACGAACTTTTAACAAAATAGTTAAATTTTTAACCAAAGATATTAATATTTAACAAAATACATGAATTTTCAATTTAAAAAGATAAGCTATCAAACAAAAATGGAATAGTGTACATTTTCACTGAACAGACTTAATTTTTATTTAAAAAAATGAACTTTCAACAAAAAACTTAAATTTTCAATAAAACACATAAATTTTTCACTATAAAAGAAACATTTTCAGACAAAAATGCACAACAATTCCTTTTTTCTTTTTTAGTTGAAGATTCGTGTATTTTGTTAAAATTAATCTCTTTAGTTAAAAATTTAAATATTTTGTTTAAAACATTTTTTAAATAAAATTTTGTTTTTATAGGAAAATTTAACTTTTTTGTTAAAAATTCATTTTTTTAAATAAAAATTAAGTTTGTTTATTGGAAATTTACACTATTCCATTTTTGTTTCATAATTTTGTTAAATATTAATTTCTTTAGTTAAAAATATGAGTATTTCGTTAAAAGTTCGTTTTTTAAAACTCAATTTTTTAGTGCAAACTTGAACTATTTCATTTTTGTCTGAAAATCTTTTTTTTTTAATTGATCATTTATGTGTTTTATAGAAAATTAATTTCTTTAGTTAAAGAATAAAGCTTTTTTTTAATAAAAAATAATTTCTTTAGTGAAAACTCTAAATATTATATTTTTTGCTAAATATTTACCTTTTTTCAAAACCTTTAAAATTTTGTTTCTCAGTGCAAATTTTTATTATTATATTTTTGGATGAAAATTTAACTTTTTTGTTAAAAGTTAATTTTTTAAATTAAAAATTAAGTTTGTTTAGTGGATATTTACTCTATTCCATTTTTGCTTTATAATTTATCTTTTTAAATTGAAAATTCATGTATTTTGTTATATATTAATTTCTTTAGTTAAAAATATAACTATTTCGACGAAAGTTCGTATTTTTAAATTAAATTTTTTTTAATGCAAACTTAAAATATTCCATTTTTGTTAAAAAAATGTTTCTTTTATTGTTGATAATTTATGTGTTTTATTGAAAAATACTTTCTTTAGTAAAAAAATGAACCTTCCTTAATTTTTTAAAATAAAAAATAATTTTTTAAGCGGAAACTTGATCAAATTTATTTGCGTTTCAAAATGTTTGTTTTGTAGTTGAAAATTTATGTATTCTGTTGAAAATTAATTAATTTTTTTTTAAAATCTAGCCATTTTATTAGAAATTCGTGTTTTAAATAAAAAATGTTTATAGTGCAAACTTGATCTATTTTATTTTTGCTTGAAAATTTATGTGATTTGTTGAAAATTAATTTCTTCGGTTAATATTTTTCTTTCTTGTTTTTCGTTTAAATGTGAACTGAATTAATATAATCCACTGAGAAAATAT
>JAAAKG020137927.1:0-12776 GCA_010014905.2 Druon quercuslanigerum
GTGTGCTCGTAGACAGACATGACCCAGGGGCCGCACAATTATTTAAGCGTTTTACTCGAAAATACGCAATTTTGAGCTAATTCCCCTTCCAGAAGGAAGAACAGACTGAAGATATTATCCAATTTCAAAATTGCAAAGTGCGCTGAGTTTGTGATTGGACTGGGCCACTTTTCCGCACCCAGGCGTTTTCTGGCCACACAATGTTGGTTTTTCGCCCCAGTCTAGTCTTTAATGCCCCTATGCCCAGGAATCTAAAGAAGAGGCACTCAGTTCTCCGCCTCTGTATTGTTCAGTGCCTTAAAGCACTCCCATAACAGTATCGACGAAGTCTTTGTTACATTCAAAGCCATCATGGCAACCCTGCTGTCTCAGAAGATAAAAATATTTCTTTTGTTGCCATACTCCTATTTCTCGTGAGCGTATTGAAGCATGGCCAAAATCGTAGATTTTAGGATATTGGATTGGATGTTGGAGAGGCTTCAATAATTAAATAATAATGTAATTATAATTATAGTAATTGAAACGACGTTTACTGACAGGCGGTACAATACTGACTAAAGAGGGAAACAACAGTTTTGTATCCATTTCATCTAGATGTTTTTAAAAATATTTTCATGTTAATTATATTACCTATACATTTCTGAGTTACCGATGATTGGGCAAGTCAGATTACTTATAATAATACATCGTCAGTTGTGTGAATTATCTTCGTATGTAGTTAAATCACTGCGACTGAAGATATAGAAATTGCCTCTTGCAACTAAACTAATCTATTTACCACTCACCGTTACGATGAAATAAAAAAATTTTGAGGATGTACGAGTACTCATTCCTTAAAATCTTCGCCACCCTCAATGAGTTTTGTTACGAATATGTAATTTGTACCTAACATTCGTTGCTGATCCTAAAGTATACTTCCGTACAGTTTCTTGTAAAATAAATTCGTATGGCATATGTGTGTTTATTCCGTGTTAACAATTTTAAAGTAATGATGCTATTTTGTCGACCAGGGTAATTAATCAATTAATTTCTTATGTTAATATTTTGCTGAATAATGGACAAATAATGTTCTGAAAATACAATAAAAAATAAGCCATGTCCCGGATTTGCACCGGGAAAGCCACTATTCATGAGTGGAGCGTTAACAAATGATGCCACCGAGGCCACATCATAAATGATCTCGTTTCTCGTATATCCACAGGATGACGCAATTCGGCATCTTTGTGCATGTGAATTTGTAGTGACTAATTCTAGTCTGAATAATATCATCGAATATGGAATAATTTAAAGCAACAATGTATTTTTGTCGACCAGGGTCAATAATTAAATAATTTCTGATGTTAAATTTTCGCTGATTTCTGGTAAAATAATTTGGTAACGCTCCACTCGTGAATAGTGGCGTTCCTGGTTCAAATTCTGAATCTGGCATATTTTTTCTCGTTTCTTCAGAAAATTATTTGACCAGCAGTCAGAAAAAACTCAGCAGCACAAATAAATTAAAAAATTTAAGTTATGGTGAATTCATGAAAAATTATAATTTAATGAGTTTCTTATTTTTACCGTTATTTTAAATGTGCCATCTCGGTCTGTGGTTCAATAAGTTTGAAAGGTGCCAGCAAATTTTTGCAGGCTAAAATGGATACCGATTGTTGCCATCATCTATTAGAGTAGTCAATAGAGTATGTGAAAGGTGTAATGTAATCAGTAGAGCTCTGTCCACCATGGATAGCGACAGCTCAACTTCTTCATTTGCTGTCTTGCTGCATCGTCTGCAGTTTCTCAGAATCCAAGCAAGTATTCTTTAATTTTCTGAAACTTTATCCATTTTATAGTCTGCGCTTTTGGATGTAAATCCTAACAAGGCTGTTCTTCAAGCTATTGGTTTTTTTGTGTGGATAGTTAAGGCTGTTCGGTTTTCGAAAGCCTGATTGAATGCGCATGTCATGCCATCTTCCATTTTTCTTCTCTTCGTGTATGGAAAGAAAAGGCGCCGTTCTAGAAAGGCTCCTGTTTCGCCATTTGTAAAAAAATTTACACCCGACATTTTTGGCCGATTATCGTGTGAATCATGAAGAGTCTCACATCCAAACCAAATAATTATATGATTTTGCTAGAGATCATTTGGGTTCATGAGAGTTTTTGTTTTGTAAGCACGCAATCACTCACACATATATCTTCTCATCTAATTGCTTCGGGCAAGTTTTCAATAATTTCTCCATTTTTTAATCTTGTTATTTAAAAATCCAGTGCGACATTTTTTATTTTTATAAATATTTATTTTATTATGTTTTCGTGTAAGTGTGCGGGGAGTTAGTTACGTTTTTTTCCGTATGTGCCTGCATATTCACATGGTTCATCAAGAAATCGGGTATAAGTGCGGGACATTTGTTTACGCTACTGGAGGTAAATTATTAATTTCCTGTTTCCACCTGTTGTTGCTTCAAATCTTGTTCTGGTTCTTATATTAGTTTTTTTTTTCTGGTATGGTAGCTTCGAAACCAGAAGTAATGTGGTTGGCAGGGGCTCTAGACCACAGCTTGTCCTCCTAGGTACTTTCACTTTTCGATGTTTTTAATTTTGTTAACCAATTTGAAAAGTAATATTCAATGTGTGTGTAATTCCGTTCTACGCATTTTTGATCAATATAACATGATTTTTATCCGAAAAAAACTCTTATAATATATTTGCTTTGCATATTAGTTTACTTAATTAAGAGGATTTGGTTGAAATTAAAATATATCTAGTTTTTGTTCGCATGAGTGTCGACATTGCTGGTTTGTTTAATTATGTTAATTTAGTGATTCCATCGCGCTGGGTAATGCAGACCTATTGAGAAGCATACTAAGCTCGAGGAGGGGGGGGGGTAATATAAATACATAAAGTAAAAGAAAAAATACAAGGATAACTTGTCAGTCTGCTACGCTGCCACCATTATCCTTATTCAGGGAGGCTTTATAGTACATATGCACACTCTGCGGTGCCAGAAAAACCCAAAGCTTCAGCACATCGGCATCATTTATTGCAAAATATGCGTGCCTACCTCTCGACAAATGGATATTTACGTGGAGCGCTTCTCCAACCGCAGCTTGATCAAGCTGTAGAAGAAGATAAGAAAGCGAGATTAGGACCAACCACGGAAAGCCGATACCTTCTGAGAGATGATCGCGATTTTTTTTGGAGAGAGGTATACAAGAAGTTTATTTATAACAACCAAAATCTGGGCCGCATATTAAGCTGAGATTTAAAATCGGAAACGCCCATTCCGCAGTAGTTGGCATTGGGAGCACTATACAATTAACGAAAAAGGCAACTTGTTTAACCCAGAGAATTACATATCAATACCTTGTTAGAATGCGATGTATAAGATCTTGACAGCTGTCCAGAAACAGTGCTCGAATAAGGTCAGTATCAAGTACGAGAATATGAATCATATGAATCGCTCGCTTCTCGAAAATTTTGAACACAAAGCGCTCAATATTTGAAAAGAACTGCAAGACTCACTTTTTTAGGATAGAAAAGGTTATTAAATAAGGCCAGTATCTTTTGCGGTAATTCCAATTACAAAAATCACTCTCTTCTCGCAACGGCCGAATGCTAAACGCTCAATATTTTAACTAAAACGCATTATTCACAATTTAAGGGTAGCAAAAATGCTTGATTTAGGCCAGTATCAAGTGTGGTAATGTCAATCATATGAATCGCTTGTTTCTCGCAACTTTCGAAAGCAAAGCACTCAATGTTTGAAAATAACTGCAACACTCACTGCTGTAGGACAGAAAAGATTATTACATAAGGTCAGTATTAAGTGCGGTAATGCCAATAATAAAAATTGCCTTCTTCTCGCAAAGGCCGAACGTTAAGCGCCCACTATTTTTACTGAACTGCAACATTCACAATTTAAGAGCAGGAACGATGCTTGAATAAGGTCAGTATCAAGTGTTGCACCTAATTCCAAATAATAAGCGCTTCGCGTTCGAAATTTGCGAGGAGCAGCAGATTTGTATAATTGGCATTACCTACAATAAAGCTGAGCTCACTTTGCATCCTTTCTCCTCTCAAAGCAGTAAATGTATCAGTTATAATAAAATCTTGCACGTTTCGCCGTTGCGAGAAGAGGACGTTATATATGATTCAAACAATCGAACGTGATACTGACCTTATTTGATAATCTTCTCTGTCCTGAAACAGCGAGTGTTGCAATTGTTTGCAAATATTGAGTGCTTTACGTGCTAACCTTGCGAGAAGCGTGCAATTTATATGATTGGAATTCCCGCACTTGATACAAACCTTTTCAAACACCGTTTCTGCCCTTAAATTGTGAATGTTACAGTCTTCTCAAAACATTGAGCACTTAGCGTTCGACCGTTGCAAAAGGAGGGTGATTTTTATCATTGGCATTACAGCGCTTGATAATGACCTTATTTTATGCAAAGAAATTTTAATTAAATTAAATAAGGTCCGAAGGCATTGGGATAAAGTTATGACCCATAATGAATTTTGTTTCAAGGAGAAAGTTGAATTTCCTTGTACTGAAGTTCATCTTCCAATTGAAGATGCCGTCCCTGAACGTGCTATTACTAAGAGGTCGTCCACTTAAATCTTATAATGTTTCTTCCACTCGTTCAAAAGCACGAAAAATATCAGAAATTAAAAAATCAAGTTTTTCTGAATTAGCATTGGCTGCATCTGTTAACCTTTATTTGGAGGGTGAAAGGGAAACTGTCAATCTGATAAGACAAGTAGCCCTTCGTTCCTCTGAGAATGTTAATGAAATTCGGTAATGTATGCAGAAACCTGATACTGAAGACGAGGAATTGGCAACGTTTGTAAAGGAGAAGCTGACCAACTATCAACATCTCGATATTAGATCTGGGGCAAAGACAAGAGGTGTCAACTTATATCCTTCTTATCATACAATAATAGAAGCTAAAAGCAGATATTACTCTGAAAATATTAAAGTAACTGAACAAAGAGCCGACATTTCCTTGCAATCACTTCTTAGTCAACTAACAAAACGGCTAGTCAAAATCAGTGAACCTGTCTTGCACTCGCTACATTCCAGATGCCTTTCAAATTTTGCTTTGATCGTGAAGTGGAGTTTTGCTGGTAGTTCAGGCCATTTTGCTTATAAACAGTGATCTTTGGAAGATTTTGATAATCAAAACTTTCTTGTTACTTCACTTGTTCCCTTAGATCTATATACACAAGAACCTAATTCATCTGAAAAAATAACAGTGTGGAAAAATTATCGTACGGATCCTCTAGAAGTTGTTTACTAATAAGTATTCAATTCATTAAAGAGACTACTGAAGTATATAAATCTGAAAGAGATCAGATGAAGAGTCAAATAGACAATCTTTCGCCCAGCTTCATTCAACAGGATGAATTAGGTGACATTTCGATTTCTCATACTCTGCTGTTGACCATGATATATGGTTAAGTCTGCAATGACATTACAGCAACATCTTCTTCAAAAAGATGTTACTTTTTCGGAGCAACACCCACTATGATGAACAACATTAAGAAAGCTGTCAGAAAAGTAAACTGATCCATCTACATTTAAGTTTGGCCTCTCCCCTTTGCACGCCTGGATTAGGTGTTTTGAATGTTTGATGCACATCTCCTACCGCTTGGAATTTAAAAAGTGGCAACCTCGAAGTCCTCCTGAAAAGGCTAGTCATAAAGAGAGAAAAAAGCTATTCGAGAAGATGTTAAGGGTAGGATGGTTCTACTGATTGATGTTCCCAAGGCTGGAGGTAGCGGGATAGTGGACGACGGAAATACAGTTCGCAGATTTTTCAGCGATTCTAACACTTCATCTGAGATTACTGGAATTGATATACGTTTGATAGAAGAATTTGGTACGATTTTAGAAACGTTGTCTTCTGAATTCGAAATTAACAGCGAAGCATATGGGATAAAAGCTTTTAATGCAGCAAGACTCTAGATAGAACTATATGGTTGGTATTGTATGCCAACTTCTGTACACAAAATCTGATTCAAGGTGCAGCGATTATAGAAAATGCTTTATTGCCGATTGGTCAACTATGATAGATCTGTTACTTGCGCTGCTTACTGTGTCTGATCCTGTAATAATATCAAAAACTCCAATTCCTCGAAAGCAATCCAAACCTTTTCCGAAGGAAAATATTGGTCTTTTGAAATTTCCACAGGTACCAGAAACTAATTCTTCACAAACTGCTAATAGTTCTTCAGAAGAACAAAGCGATTCCGACAAAGATTAAATATCTTTGTTAGTGAAAGGCGAGGGACTCACTTTAATAAAGCACCCCGGAAACTGTCATGTCACCCAAACTTTTGAATTGTGTAATTTGGACATCAGATTTGGATTCAGCGAACAGAAAAACCTCCTAGTACGAATATTAAAAAATATTAGCTAAAAGTTCACACGATTGGTCGAAATATTTGATCCGCTATTTTAATGTTGCTATTTTAACACTTTATTTGCTTTTAACGGCATGAAAAACAACTCGCAGGAAATAATTTTCAGTAATATTGTCCAGAGTTTCACCATTTTTGTCGCCACATTAAATTCGCCATTTTGAATTTCATAATTTTAACCCTGGGTCGGTTTCAGAGATCTCAAAAACTCCCAGGTAATAATTTCTAGTAATATTGGCCAGACTTCTACAATTTCGATCGCCATATTGGATCGGACATTTTAAATTTCGTAATTTTCACACTGGATTCGGTCTCAGGGACCTTAAAAACCCCCATGAAGGATACAGTTTTTTATTTGAGCCGAACTGTGATTTTTTTCTGCAATTGTGTGGCTCCAGCCCACTGTTCTGAAACCTTGCTCGTTGTCTTCTTCTTTGTTTCCTTTTTCTTCTTTGTATTCTTACTACTCTTCTTATTATTTTTCGCTTCACTTTAACGGATTCTCTTGACTCCTTTTTTTATATTCCTCTTACGTTGTCCTTTAGCGATACGCGATCCACCACGCGTGCTATTCAACTGAGTATTTAAATTTCTTGCCGCGAGTTTATAACGAGATCCACTTATAAGATTTTCAATTTTGTCACTTGCTTGATTTTTAAGATTCTCTTTAGAACCCTTAAAGCGGTTATTGAAAGCATATTTAAGAGAAGTTTTTCGTCAAGATCATTTAAAACGTTAATTCCTGCGTATCAACCATCCTTACCGACTGTACGAGCACCGCGTGCAAGTATTGGCAAAACTCGGCGAAAAAGGACCACAAGAAAACTTCCAATTCCTTATTGTCTTTGATATTTCGAACTGGCATACACTTTTGCTATACCGCCTTCTCCTACTTGTGTCGTATAATATCCCACGTAATGACTCATTCTCTGTTAATTTATTTTTCTCCTTCTTTTCTTCTAGTTGTATGCCAAAAAGATACACTGGATATATGCTATATATCTTTTTTGATATATTCGTTTGAAATGAAGTGTGACAGTAAGAGTACCAAACTCGCATGGTGTAGGTAGACCGAGATGATCTCTTATATATATTTCCACTGTGTGAAACTTTGAGTCGCCCCGAGCTAAGCTAGGAGAATGATTAGCAAATAGGCGTCAACAGACACCAATTCTTGCGGTGTAGAATGTTTTGAATTCTCACATGGCAATCATCTTCTTTTCTGCAAATGAGTTTCACATGACCACGTCCAATCGCTGTATTGTTTATTTTTTTAACGAGATCGCTCATCTTTCTGTAAACACCTGGTCGAAAGAAAGAGACTAGCGGTTTCCTCCACACACCATCCAACACGCTACTTTCATAATTTTTTCTAATTTCGTTATCTTCAACTTTATCAGGTTCAATTAGAGGCATCGGAGTCCTGTGAGCTGGGTAGGCTTGAGCCCACCCATGCATTTTGATATTGTGGCGGAGCTTAATCATAAGATAAATAAAGCTAATAATAAAATAAGCCTAGTACGAGCCTTGAATTACTAATTTTGAACTTTTTTTTTGGTGAACACATCCATAAAAAAATCATTACGACGACCCTGCGTTTAATGTCACTTTTTATAACATAAGGGAGTGAAAACTTTTGGAGCAAGTCTTCTCCAAAAATTTTAGGCTCTTGGCTTTCACTGCGCACTTCATTATCCTCATCACCATCATCATCATCATCTTGAGTTCTTTCTTCTTCTTCTCCTACTTCCTTCCTTGTTTTATTTATCTTGAACAAAAGAACTACACGATTTTCCATTGATTTTGATGGATCTTGTCTTACACGTAGAAATGTTCGAGGAAATTGAGTTTCTGCAAGCTCTACCACCCAACGGCCGTGCAGATGAATCTCGTGAGGAAGTTGCGTTGTAAAACAAGTACTATCGGCGAGAAAATTTGAGTCCTCTGGGTTTGACGTTGAAAAAGTATAGGTGAGCTAATTACGCGTTTTGTATTACCTAAAGTTACTGCTGATGGTGCCATACCGAAACTCGAATGTCGTGAATTATTGTGAGCCTGGTCAATGTTTTTTAGAACATCAATATACCAATGAATATTTTCAAATGTAAATAACGCTAGATACTTTTCTTGAAAGTGCGATTGAAACGCTCGATTATTGCTGCTTTAACATTAGGATTGCATAAAGTATGAAACAATATATTCCATTCTGATAAAAACTTTTTGAAAATTTGTCCCAGAAACTCTTTCCGCTTATTAGTTTGTAAAAACAATGGAAATCGTTTTCCCTTTCCCTTGAGCATACGTGACGTTGCTATCCTGATAACCGCGAGAGCAAACTGAACAGCGCAGATAGGACTCTGAAAGCCCGTTACGAAAGAACACTCGCGCGAAGTGATAAAATGAGACGAAACGGATAGCTGGTCACAGAGACGTGCGAGTGTGATTTTAATGAATTAAAAAAACGGATGCAGGTTTACAAAATATCATTAAAAATCACCCCGGTTTTTGTTGACGGACGTTTTAATCCCCGAGATGCGTTTTCCGGGGGATCCACTAGGGCCACCCGGTGTTAATATAAGAAAAAAGAGGGTGAGAAGATAAGGTATCTTGACGTTCGTGCTTTGTACCCAAAAGTTTTAAAATCAGGAAATTTTCCTGTTGGTCATCCAGATGTATATGTTGGCGATGATTGTAAAATATTAACAGGAGTCGACATTGCGGATATAAACAATATCGCGGGTTTAATTAAATGTCGTATATTGCAACCACAATTACTTTATCATCCTCTTTTACCAAGAAGCTTTCATAATAAACTCATGTTTGCTCTATGTCGCAAATGTTACGAAAACCTTGAAAAAGGTGATTGTCCACACGCTAATGGAACAGCGCACGAGTTTGAGGGAACATGGGTTTCTGATGAACTCAAAAAAGCTGTATCACTGGGGTATAAAATTACAACAATTTTCGAAAATTAGAATTCTAAAACAACCCAGTATAACACCGTCTCTGGCGAAGGAGGCCTTTTCACCCCATATATTAATACATTCTATAAAACTAAAAAAGAATCTGAGGGGTGGGTCATATTTAGAAATTATTTCCATTCCTGAAATATATGTAAATGTAACTATACCAGATGTACAGATGGTGTATTTTAACCACACTTTTCCAAAACAATATCAAGTGGATTTAGCTTTAACAGATTTTTTATATTTTTTTCAAAAGTTCTGTTAAATTAAACAAGATATACATGTGGTATGGGTGCATTTTCATAGATTTCAGGAAGGGAATTATTTTATAACTACGAATTGCTTTTCATATTTTCTTTTGTTTTCAACTAACATGTTATTTACATTGTAATTGAATTATAAACAAACGTTTTTAAAAATAATATGTTTAAATTCTTTAAACGAAACGCTATTTTATTAAACAAGATAAATATCTAGCAGCAGTATAATTTTCTGGATTTTAGGAAGGCAAACAATTTAAAACGATGTTTCGTCCCACGCATTTGATATTATTTTCGGGCTTTTGGCACTTTTCTCCCACCTACCGTGAAATATTTAATTTCAAATGTGAATGCAACTTTAATCTGTACGTGCTGCTGATATAAGGCGATTTTAAATTTGTGTCCACTGCTTTTCTCGAGAAAAGATCATTTGGTATCAAATTAAAAAACTAAAACATTTTTAACTCTTCATCTGTAAATGTGGGGTTTTCATGTCCGAGCTAAACGGTTTCAGTAAATACTTTACCAAAAAGGGAATGGTGGCCGCTGCTACCCACAACTAAAAAAAGTTATGCAACCAACTCCCAAGTTTGGTGGAAGCGATCAATCCCAATCCCTTCTGAAAAGTCGCGGTGAGCAGGTCAAATCGGGAGAGTACACGAAAGACCCACCTTATAGACATCATTTAAATATGGATGAGTGGTCAAGTTATACTATGCATACCATAAGATAAGGCTGCGAAAGCTTTTCAGAAATATGTTTTTATTAATTTAAAATCATAACGTTAAAGATCCAAAAGTTATTTATACTCGTGATAATTGAGATTCTATTTTGCATTGCAAATTAGGGTTACAGACTTCGCAGAAAATTCTTAAGACTGTCTCAATTATAATAATATCAATTATTCTATTACAGATCTTAGATGGTTTTATTCTCACCTTCATGTCACGATTTAAAGAGGGAGAGGATGACATGATGTTATTTTTGTCGACCAATAAATTTCAAAACATAAATAATTAATCCATCCATAGACGTCAAGATGAGTGGCCTCGTCGTCAAGTCAAGTTTTAAAACTCAATTTTTAAGCAAAATTTGTAAATAAATCAGTTTTCTGACTGACCCATAAATCGACTCACAGTAAAAGGGTCTTGGAACGCAGGAATGAATCGCGCGGTAGCGAAAAGGTCTCAACTATGAGTTACACCGAGATAGAGTCACTTTGCGTCAAGACGCAGCCGACTACTGTCATTCACAATTTTTAAATGTGGAATATTGTCAAAAAGTTGGTTCCCAAATGCGACTAAGATTCTAGTTGACATTTCAAATATGGATTACAGACCTCGCAAAAGATCTTAAGACTGTCTCAATTAGGGAAGTTATTAGGAAGTTATTTTCGTCGACCAAGCAATTCCAAAACATAAATAATTAGCCTACCCGTAGACGTCAAGTCTACAGCAGTTAATGGCTCTTGGAATGCAGGTATGAGTCACGCGGTAGTGAAAGGCTATTGACCATAATGCAAGGTGGAAAAAATTGACTTCGTTACTTGTCATCGAGACGCCGTCGATTACTGCTATTGAAAATTTTGAAAAGCGGAATATTGTTGCGAAGTTCGTTCTCAAGCCAGATTGTTCCTAATTGTTGTAAAACCCAAATAATTATATTGTGGATTTACTACATCGTTAAAATACAAGGTCTGTGAATATGAAATGTTATTTTTAAAATATATTTTGAAACATCGTAAAATCGTAAAAACATCGTAACATCGTAAAAGAGTTTAACGAGGAACACAGTTGCGAATTTACGGACTAACCCTTACTCAAATTTGAATCAGAATCAAGAAGGTTAAACTTTTAACGCAGATAAACACAGCGACTCAGAGGCCGAACAATGGCTTGTTTACGTTCCGAGCACCTTCCGAGCAATTCCGTGGATTCCGTTGATACTTCAATAAGCAAGGATTCCAGTCCGATTCCAGTCTCGCTTGTCCACAGAATTGTTCGGAAGAAGCTCAGAACGTAAACGAGTCATTTTTCGGCCTCTTAGTCGCTGCATATATCTACGTTATACGTAAGTGTAACCTTCTTGATTCTGATTGAAATTTGAGTAAAGACTAATTAGTAAAGTCAAAATGCAAAACCTCACTGAAAGAGAAAGAATAACAATTCTTATGATGAGAGGTTGGGGTGAAATGAAAAGATCTAACAGGACAGTAATGAATCTTTTCAATGAAACATTTAGGGTTGGTAGAACTCATATTGCATTCTCGACGATTTCGATCGACGCGTTGTGTTTTCTGAAGACATGATGTCACGCATATTTGAAGATCCCAACATTCCATCAAACATAGCTTTTTCTGATGAAGCAACTTTCCAGCTTGACGGAACTTTAAATAGACATAATTGCAGATATTCGCTAAATGAAAATCCTCACTGGATGCGAGAAACTAAATTGCAGTATCAGCAGAAACTAAATGTTTGGGCTGGAATAGTTAATAATAGGATTATAGGACCATTTTTCATTAATGGAAACTTACATGCTCAAAGCTATGAAGCTATGCATCGACATTCAATAGTTCCTCAAATCAGAGAAATAGCCGGAGACAACGTTGAAGACATATGGTTTCAGCAGGACTTTGCAACTGCTCACTATGGACGAAACGTTCCCGCTTACTTAGGTAAGGTATTTGTTGATCGGTGGATAGGACGAAGGGGCACTATTAAATGGCCAGCTAGGTCCGCTGAATTGACGCCTCTAGATTATTTTTTTGGGGATTATCTGAAGGATAGGGTGTACAAAATGAAACCCCAAAATTTACAAGAATTACGGAAAAGGATCATTGATGAATCAGCTCTCATTCTCACTGAAATGATCCAAAACACTATTGATGCTTTTTCTTACCGATTAGCATACTGTCAAGAGGTGAATGTAGAACAATTCGAGCACTTAAAATAAAATGTTGTGCTGATTAATACTTAAAATCAAATGTGAGAGGCAAGGAGACTCAACATTTCAAGCACCCCGACGTGAGAGGCAAGGGGACTCACGTAAATCAAGCACCCCAAAGGGATCAGATTTTACTACGTCCACGTCGTTGTTCCTGGGTAACGCTAAATGTAAAACAAGGTTGACCTTGAAATAACCTTGA
>JAAAKG020137928.1:0-12776 GCA_010014905.2 Druon quercuslanigerum
TCCGCTAACATTTATAATTTTTTAATTTGTGAAAATCCTATGATTAATTAAAATTAAACAAAGACAAGTTCTAATTTTAAAAATTGTAAAAGTGAAAATTATTTAAATGTTTTCATGAAAATAATTTTTAAAGCTTTAAATTATTGGAATTTTTAATAAAAATAGTGGTTTAATGCTTTTTTTGTTTTGAAATGATTGAATATTTATTAAGTAATTCTATTAAAACTTTCAATTTCTGAAATTATTTCAAAGAAATAAAGATATTCAGAAATTAAATTGTAAATTTTAAACAATATATGAAATTAAAAATAATTTAATTTTTTTTGTGAAAATAATTGATCGATGCTTTTTATATTGCGAAATATTTCATTTTTAGTTAATTTATTTTGACAATAATATTGAATTACATAAAGTTTGAATTTAAGATGTTGTAAATTCAGTAACGTGAATTGATTATTTACTTTCAAATCATGTAATTCAATATTAGGTATTACTTTTCCAATTTTTTCGAAATTAGTCTTAAAGGTTATTAATTATTAGAAATAAAAAATTATTAGAATGATTCCATGAAAATGATTGTTAAATTCTTTTTATGTTTTGAATTGATTAACTGTTAATTTATTCTTTTTAAACTGATAAATTCTGGAATTAGTTTAAAATTTTATCAATAAATCAAATTTTAAGAAATGAAAACTCAAATTCGCAAAAAGATAATAAACAAAGATTATTTGAATGTTTTAGTGAAAGTTATAGTCAATTGCTTCTTATATGGTGAAATAATTAATTAATTATTATCTAAATAATTCTTTCAGAATATTAAATTAAATTAGTATAAAGGGTTACTAATAAATCAAATTTTCAGAAATGAAAGCGAAAAGTAAAAATAAAAGGTATGTAGATTAAAAATCATTTCAATCTCGAAATAAAAATTGCAGTTTAATGCTTTTTACGTTATGAATACATTAATTAAGTATTACCTGATTTTTTCAAAATCTTAAATTACATAAAGATTGAATTTTAATTTCTTTTAATTAAGTTAGATAAATTTATTATTTACATCAAGTTTATGTAATTTAATATTGGTCATAATTTGTATAATAAAAATTTATAAATGTGTAAAATACATCCATTTCAGTTACATTATTTTTCTGGAATAGCTTAAAATGTTATAAATTACTCAAATTTTTTAAAAAATTTACAATACAAATTATTCGAATGATTCACTAAAAATGACTTATTTTTATGTTCTGAACTGATTAATTACTTATTAGCTGAATAATTTTTTTACAATACTAAATAAAATAAAAATAAAATTTCAAATTTTCTCGATTACGTAACATAAATAGGTTATTCACTTTACGGTTATGTAATTGAATTCCTGTTACATAATTTTTTAAATTGATAAAAATAATTGTTTAATGCTTTAATTTTTATTAAATCATTAATTAATTATCAGCTGAATAATTTTCTTTAACATATTAAACTACATAAGATTGAACTTCAATTTTCTTCAATTTATAAATTAATTAATTATATAAATTTAAAAATTATTGATTTAATAAATTTTCATAACAATAGTTTATTTATTTCTGAAATACCTTTATCTCAATTATATAATTTTAGTAAGTTTTTGTGATGTGGAATGAGAAACTGAATTCAATTTTCACAAATATATTTTAATTTTTCTGAAATTTGTTGAAAATGTTATTAATAATTCTAATTTTGATAAAAATATATAGCAGAATTTATTTTCATGTATCAATGAAAATAATTGCTCGTTGATTTTTATGTTGTAAACTGATTAATTAATTACCAACTAATTAATTTTTTTAACAATATCAAATTTCACTCAAATCTAAAATGATGTAAAAAAATTAAAATCTTGTTATGATATCTAGGTCTTTAACATTATTCATAGTAATAATAAATTCTGCGTTACATGGATTCATTAGAAACATTATTTCAGATTTTAATTCAGCGAAACGTTAACTGCTCATAATTTTACCATATAAATAGTTATTCGAAAATTGGGTAAATGATAAAAATGAATACAAAAGTAAGCGCGGGAACACGGTAGTATATTAACGTTATGAAGGTCAGAGTTGTAATAAATTCGTAATTTTATGCGAAGTGCGTTGTAAGATGCGCTGATTCTAATTATTTCGCATACAAATTTCTGATTTGTCACTCCTATTTTTGTTGATCAACGCTAAGAAATTAAAATAATGTTATTCGTATAATTTCGTTCTAGATTAGTGGATAGTATTCATTACCACGTGATATATTTATTTACTGAAGTAAATGAAAATTTATCGGCATTTAAAAATTTTTCAAATATTTCCGAGGATTTCAAGACATTTATCTAATTTTAAGGGGTTTCAAAGAATTTTGTAGAATATTCAAAGATTTCAAGGAATTTCCATGCATTAAATCCCGTTATTTCCGGGAATTCCACTATTTCCATAAATTCCGTTAAATACATGAATTCCATGGTTTCCCTGAATTCCGTAAATTCCATGAATTCCATGAATTCTTTAATATCCGTGAATTCTGAAAATCCAACGAATTTCGTGATTTGAGTGAATTTCTTGAATTCTATGAATTCCTTGAATTACATAAATTCCTTCAATTCAGTTACCCCATTGAATTTTGCGAATTCCTTGAATTTGGTAAATGTCATGAATTCCGTGAATTCTTTGATTCTGAAAGGATTAAAAAATATTTTTAAAGTTATCAAGTGATTGCAAGAGATTCCTAAAGGTTTTCATATGGATCTAAATTAAACGCTAGGATTTTTTTTAACCCATCAAAGGAATTCACAGTTTTTTCTTGTGTATGTTTATCACTTTTGATGAATTCCTTCAACATTTTTTATTTCATTGTTTATTATCTTAAAACTGTCTTCTATGAAATTATTTTCTATAACGAATTTAGCATGATGCGTGGCTATCAAATTTTAACATTTAATATTATCAGTTTATGATATAAACAAATTATATAAACAAATATACATTGCATACATAAATCGGCAGACGCAAATTGTTTTTTTTTTCATCTAGTGTTGTTGTAATTATATTACCAAATATGTTTTCTGAACGAAATTTCACAATTCAACAATATTTGTTTATATTCCAACAAAATTGTAAAAACAAAATAACATTTGAAGGCGTTTTTAACCGAAAAGAAATAAATTTTTTTTCTGATCTTGTTGCAGTTATATTTTCAATAATGTTTTCTTGACCAACTTTGGATATGCATCAATATTTGTTTATTATATGAACAAATTATATTAATGAATGCAAATCATCTATTTCATAAAGAAATTATATAAAAAAGTGTACATTGCAGATATTTATAGGCAGAAAGAAATCCATCTTTGTTTTATTATTTTTTATTATATGTATTATATGTATGTATTATATGTATTATATTGTGTATTACTGTAAGCAATGACGACGCTGTACTTGCAGATTTTATTCGATCTGAAACTCTACAGTGTAACTGCAGCCCAGCATACAGTGTTAGCTGGCGCATTGCATCTTAAAGGCGCAAAAGAACGCTCAATTTTTAACTACAAAAAAAAATAGGAAAATTTTTCGAAAAAAACGCTTTGCTCCCACGACTAAAATTACCTTAAATTATGGGGTTCAAATATTTTATTAAGCAATGAATCCTCATAGACGCATTATGCATATGGCGAAAATCCCAGTCATTGTAACACCCTTAACGTGTGTCAGGTGTGCTGTTCTGTTTTATCAAAATGTGACAATTATCCGAATCCTATCTAATTGAATTTTGTTGTATTACAAAAGAACATGCAAAATAAGATTTTCAGATCATGGCTACGAAAAATTTCGAAGAAATTTGTACAATTGCAAACCAAAAAATGTTAATTTTTTTCTAAATAAAACAATTTATTAGTGCACGAATGTTCCTTAGTCCCATTTGGTTATTTTCTTAAGCTTTCAGTTTAATAATTATATATCATTTCGTGTGGAATTTTTATAGTCAACGAGAAAATCTTTTTGCTTTAATTTTTGTTCTGCTCTTTAAGTGTTCTGAATTCAAGGTTAAGTTTTTCAGTCAGCCATTATGGATGATAATTCAAAGTAACAGCTGTTTAAAAATGGTTGAGACCACTTTTTTTCAAGATTTAAAAATCCTATGTGAAGCTTTCCTTAGTATTTGGCAATTTAAACAAATTATCTTTTCGACTTTTTACAATATTATACAAACTTCATTATCCTAACAAATTCATTATCATAACAACTTCTTTAATTTTCTTAATAAATCAAAAAATCCATTATGCCGTCAAATCATGCATACAGGATACGTAGTGGTTGTTTTGTTTGTAAACAAAAATGATATAAAAAATGAAAAAATGAAATTTTTAGACAAAAGACACAAGCTGCGATAGAAAAAAAATAAGATAAAAGTTGTTGATCCATGAAGGAGCTACAAATTTGCTACTTATCATTTTTCGATGGGATGAGTGGTTTTTGTTTTATTCTTAAAAAAAAAACAAACAAAAAATTAAGATTTTGTTTGTTAACAAACGATGCAAGCGATGAAGAAAATGAATAGACAAAGTTGGCTTTCAAAACAAAAAAATTGGAAACTCATCCAAAGTGATGAATAATTTTGTATAGAATGCGTAGTTTTTGTCTTATCTGTAAAAAATAACATTGAAAATGAAAAAAAAATTATTTGAAAAATGACACGAGGTACGAAAAAAAATACACAAAAGTTGTTCACCCAAAAAGGTTTAACAAATTTTGTTATATTAATAACTTTTAGATTGTACCTGTATACTTTCTTTCAGCCGTAAAAAATAAAATTGAAGATAATAAAATGAAATTGATGGAAAAACGACACAAGAGACAAAAAAATTATAAACTATAATTCCCTTGTGAAAAACAAGTGTTGGTAAGTATTGGATCCAGTACTTCTTTCGCGAAAAAGTATTGAATTTTCAATACTTATTCGTGACAAAAGGATTAGATCCAATACTTACCAATACTTCTTTTTCCTTAGGGTTATTACTGCAACTATAAAAATTTACCAAAAAAATAACTGTTTGGAAAAAGGACACTGATTCTGAGGAGAACATTAGGATAATTCTTATTAGTTTGAGCGGTAAATAATAAAAATGAAAATAAACAAATTAAAACTATATAAAAATGACACATATTGCAAATAAATGAATAATAACAATTTTTTAAAACATAGATGCACCATTTTTTTTGAAAATAAGATATTCAAAATATTTTTGTTTCAATACCAATGCATCTTATAAATTTTGATAATATAAATTTATTGAAATGATATACATTGTTCATGGTAGCCAAGAATAATATTTAATGCAAAATAAGAAACAAATATTTAATTGATACTTAAAAATAAAATTTGTACCTTATTTTGCAATATCTGAATAAGCAACCCCAGACTGAACAAAAATAAATATAACATACGTTTGATATAAGGAGCCTTAACGAAAGAGAATTCACAATCATTAAATTGCATCTTTCAAAGCTTTAGCCTTTAATTTTAAAATTCCTGCAAATAACATTCCTGCGCCTAGAAGAAGAAGCAACAGTGGCGCGCTCTGGCCGCGTGGACACTCGTGAGCCACGCGCGATGAGAATGTGTATGCGCTTCTCCCCTTTTTCTCGATATTTCGCATAAGAACGAACTAAATTAATAATTAAACAAATGAGAAAAATAAAATACTTTTGGTAAAAAAGTTTACTATCATATTTTTTGTTCGCAATTCATCTCGTTTGGTTGAAAATTGCAGTATTTTGTTCAAAACTCGATTATTTGGTTTAAAATTCGTTTTCTTCTGGTTGATAATAAGTGTTTTGAACTAACAATATAACTTTTCCATTATTGATTAAGGCTCTATATTAATCTTATTTATTAAAATTAATTTTTTTTTGTAAAAATAGAATTTTTTTGGTGAAAAAAATTACATTTTTAGGTTGAAGATTCAACTGTTTTGTTGATATTTCGTCCATTTAACTTTAAAAATTTAACCGTTTTGTTGAAGATTAATGTTCCTTGTGACAATATGTATTTTTTGGTTAAACATTAATCTTCTCACTTGAAAATTCATCACTTTGGTTTAAAATGGTTTAAAATTTGCTTAAAAATTCATCTGTTTTAGTTGAAAGTCTAACTACTTGTTTGAAAGTTGAACAAGTTTGTAAAAAATGTATATTGTCTTAAGATTTACTACTTTGGCTGAGAAGTTAACTATTCGATTTTTAAAAAATTAATTTTTTGGTTAATTAATTATCTATATTTTTAATTGTACATTAATCTTTTCCAGTTGACAATTCACGCATTTCATTACAAATTCGTCTTTTTGGTTGAAAATTAATCTATGTCGTTAAAAATTTATCCTTTTGGTTAAAAATGCAAATATTTGTTGCTAAATTAAAAGTTTTTTTGTGCAAATTTAACAATTTTTATGAAAATTTCTCTGTTTGTCTGAAAATTGTACTATTTGGTTTAAAATTCATCTTTTTTAGTTAATAATTCAAATACTTATTTTGTACTTGTACCAGTTTGTTAAACATTCATATTTTGTATAGATTCACCTTTTTAGTGTAAAATTAAAATTTCTTGTTTAAAATTCAGCGTTTTTTTGTTGTTAAAAATGAATTTTTTTATCTGAAAATTGCACGAAAATAATAAATACGCACAATTTTTATCCAAAATAGATCTATAAATTTGTTCTGGAGCATTTTTGAGATAAGACGTGTAGCTTTTGGTTTTAATCTTGTAAAATAAAATGAGAATAAAATATGTAATTCTTAGAAAAATACTTACGATAAAATAAAATGTTGAATGAAAATATCTTCGACGAAAATAAAGCTAAAAAATTACTTTTGACCATTTTTTATAAGAAACGTAGTTTTTGCTTTAGTCGTGAAGAATAAAATAAAAAATTATAAGAAAGCAATGAAGGATAAAATAAAATAAATAACAGCTCAATTAAAAAAAAATATGAATCGATTTGATAAAAATATTTTTTATTTTATTGCAAGTAGGTGACTTACTTTATTTATATATAGGTGATTTAAACTTTACGCAAACACATTTTTCGGTACCGGAAACCAAAAAATTCCCGGTACTGATAATGTGATTCATTCAAAGAATCTTAAAGAATTTAAGACAATTTTTTTATAGTATTAAAAAAATTTAGAAAAACTTCAAATTATTTTAAAAGGTAATTAAAAGTTTTCAAAATTTTGTAAGATTTCAAGAAAATAACAAAAATGGCTAAGATTTCTAGGATAATTCCTAATGATTTTTATTCCGTAAAATTACATTTGCGTCGAAAATTTAAAAAAAGTTCCAAAAGATTATGAAGGATTTCTAAATATTTCGAAAAAATTTGAAAGATTTTAAGGCACATTTTTGAAATTAGGAATGATTTTAAATACAAACTTTAGAAGTTTTTATAAAGAGTTTGGAAAGATTTCAAAATTTTTAGAAATAATTCAAAACATTTTAAAAGATATATGCAAGTTTTAAAAAATTTTCGAAAAATGTACATTATCGAAGATTTTAAACACAAATTTAGAAGTTTTTGAAGAATTATGAAAGATTTCAAAAACTTACGAAATCTTAGAATCATTTTCAAAGATATGTATAGATTTAAAAAAATTTGACACCTAATTTGAAATTGGAAAAGATTTTTAAAAATTAAAAAAAATGTAGACCCTTTCAGATTTTGTATAAAAAGCTTTAAAGCTTTTTAAGAATTTCGGCACGATTTCAAGAAAATAAAATTAAAAAGATTTTAAAACATCTTAAAAAGATGTATAAAAATATCGAAATAAATCTGGAGGATTTCAAGGCAACTTTTTTAGTTAAGAATGATTTTCACAAATTTGTGGAAATATTCGGTGCAATTGCACCCACTCATGACTTTGTGACATACTGTCACTTGACAAACTATTACATATTATTATATTCGAGTGGTTTAAAATTAGAAAAAATAACTTATTGTGCAGACATTTTGGGAACTTGGTCAAAATATCGCGTTAAGGGGCTTCATGGGAACGCTCATGGTGGCGGTTTAATACTTCCCAGGCACATCAAATGCAATATTTTAACTTAATTACAAAAAAACGATTAAAAGATCATTTTCCACAAAAACAAATACTTTCGCGCTTGTATTTAGCCCTTAAGATTATGTGGTTAAAATATGGCGTCAAAGAATTCATTAGACAGTACCCCCCCCCCCCCCCAGTTTTCCGTAATTTGCACATGAACAGTGTATCCTTATGTATTTCAGGCCGCTGAATCCGAATCCGACCTCAAAATTTCCCGAAACTTCAGAATTTTACCCTAGCCTAGGGGAAATGTGTAAAATCTAGGATTTTCTGGGTTCTCTGAACGTCTTTTTTTTTAAGTGGCAAGTCAATGGAAAAATGCAGTATCTTTATATATTTTAAGTTGGTAAATTAATATTTGTACTCAAAATTATTTTGCAGTGCCACAAATTTTACCCTAGGCTAGGGGAAATTTGTAAAATCTAAGGTATTTTAGGTCCTCTCAACGTCTTTTTTTTGAGTGGCAAGTCCATGACAAAATACAGTATTTTCATGTATTTTTAATGTCAGGTTTGAAATCAAGTTGCGCTCTATATTGCCCTTATTTCCCTCTAGCCTAGAAAAAATAGTAAACAATTAAAACAAATTTTAGATATCACGCAAGTATAAGTTTCTAAAATGTGATATTTTTACGATTTTCGAGTCTTCGAGTCAAAATTTAAGTTTTAAATTTACTAGACAGTTTCTCAGTTGTTGCCTAGCTTAGAAAAATAGGTGGGAAATCAATGTTCACTATTACCTGTTTTTTTGATCTGGCGATAGCAAAAAAAACTACATGTAACATTTGGATTTATTTTCGTTCTTTGTCAAAATAACATAAGGTACTCACGTTTGGTGTTGTTTCACGTATGCTACATTGTATACCGTGCAGTAAGTCTAGTTTTTATTTAGATGTATAGGAAGGTCTTCATTATGCGCGCAGAAATCCTGCTGCATCGATAGATACTGGAGCGATGACACTGCCCCGAAAGGGGATGTGTAGCCTGAGTCGTCTTTCAGTCTATCGAAGTAAAGGTGGTGGAACAAGAAAATCCATTGCAGTGCGCTGGAAACGTCTCACGGACGTTCCGTCCGTGTACGAACTCATAAAGTCAACCAATCGCGTGCAACCTGCCGTGCTGCTGCAGTCCGTGGCTGTACTTGCTCAAGGACGTTGCGAGCTGGTGTCGATAGTGACTTACTTGTGTGCGCCACTACTCAGGCGGAAGCAGCACAACAGATTGTATGCGATTGGTTGGCTGCATGTGTTCGGGCACGGATAGCACGTCAGTGAGACGTCTCCAGCGCACTGCAACGGATTTTATTGTGCGAACACATTGACGATGCCAGTGGCAATGTACTGCTCTGCATGGGGGCGTGTGCCCAAAGACAAGTTGCCATGGTCCTCGTCAAAATTGGAAATCCCGCATATTTAGGCCTAGGGCGTTATGAGGGTTATCATCCCTAGGACGGCGGACTCACCTCGATCGAGACAGGGTCCCTATCGTGCAGGTTTTTCTTTAACTATATGGAACTTAACAATCACAAAAACCAAAATACATGAAAATCTGACTGTAGCCATGGGTGCAACGGAATTTTGAACTGTTTCTGTTATGTTTGCAGTAAATACATAATGCCAAAAAATCGTAGGGACATCACAGAATTAATAAAAGAGCTGTATCAAATGTACTGTGACCGTGAAATTAAAAATCAAGAGAAAAAATGTGCACCTAGGATCATATGAAATAATTGATATAGCATGCTACGTCGTCATATAGAAACAAAAAAGATTAAATTCAGTTCGCGGATGATATGGAGTAAATCTTAAAATAAAAATGATTGGTATTTTTGTAGAACCAACATCTTTGGGCACAACACTTCGACCACAAAAAATATTAACTATGCAAATGTTGCCAGCATCATCAAGCCATCTCTCTCATGTAATAAATACATCGATAGTATCGAAGAGTCTTAAAATATCGAAGAAGTCGAGAAAAATGTTATCTCTTCACTTAAGCGTTTGATGAATTAACTAAAACCAAATATTTATAAAGATTATGAGTGGATGCTTTTCATTGACTATTCCAATCGAAGTCTTGGAGCAGTGTTTCTTAACAATAAAAATAAGCTCGCCTCAGTACCAATAGCCCACTTTACTATACTCAAGAAAGATGACATTATTCTTAAGAAGGTTTTGAGTCTGATTAAATATTTTGTACATCAATGGAAGAACTCTGGAGATCTGAAAATTGTAACTATACTGTTAGGGCCACAATCAGGTTTCACTAAATATCCCTGCTTTTTGTGCTTGTGGGATAGTAGAGATCGCGAGCATCACTTCACACACAAAAAATGTCAAGAAACGTCATCTTTTGAACCTGGTCCAAACAATATATTATACAAGCCATTAGTAGTTGAGCTTATAAAAATTCTTTTGCCTCCTTTTTATATCGACCTTGGCTTGATGAAACAGTTTGTGAAATCACTAGACAAAGAAGCACAATGTTTTACATATTGAGGAAGTAAGTTTCCAGTTTTCTCCGACACCAAAGTAAAGAAAGGAGTTTTTGATGGACCTCAAATATGGCAAATGTTCAAAGACAGTGCATTTAGGAAACGTATGAATGACACCGAAAAAGCTGCTAAGCTTAGTTTAAAAAAAGTTGTGGAGAATTTTTTAGGAAACCGCAAAAGTAATGACTACAGAGAACTAGTAAAATAAAAAAATATGGTCCAGAAATACCATGAACAAGGTTGTTGGATAAACTTAAAATTGCACTTCCTTCACTCATATATAGATTACTCCCCTAAAAATCTTGGCGATGAATGCGAAGAACAGGGTGAACGCTTTCATCAAGACATCAAAGAAATCGAGCGTCGTTATCAGGGACGATGGGTTGAGCATATGATGGCAGATTTTTGCTGGATGTTGAAATGAGATGTTGAACGCAGAGGAAAAAAAAAACGTGAAAGAAAATCATTACTTAGATCTCGGGGTGAAGCTGGCATAGGAACTTCCGGTAACAAATCTGACTTCCGTGCCAGGCCGATTTAGGGTCCTTTCTAGGTAGTTCAAAGTTATACAGTTTGTCATTATAGTGGATTTCGAAGTTATTAACGTGCCAGCACTGAATCTGGAAAACGTTGTTTAAGATGGCCTCTTTTCACAATAACTCCTCTGAAAACATCTTCTTTTGCATACTACATAAGCCTGAAACGATACTCATCAAAAGATGTATTCGATGTTTAATTTTTAAGTACACTAAATCTACGAAGCACAAAAATATACAGTGACAAGGGTGGTAAAAATGTAAATGCCAAAGAATTAGGTAAAGTCCAAGTAATTGTCAAAAGTTCTTTGAGCCATGTAAACAAGCATGAAAATCCGAAAAAAGCTTTTCCTGTTAATGAAAACGTTTCTACTTCTCAAAATAAAAATATTTTTCTTGAAAGAAATATAGAACAAATCCCGCCGGCATGCTCGCTTTGTGACTTAGATCTTTATCAGACAAAAGAACTAGAAAACGTAAAGAAAGCTGAATTCATTAGATTTTGATTTGTATGCATGACTCCCATTTTTATAAGGACTACTTTTTTCAGACATTTTTATATCTTTTCTCAATTTCTAAAAAGTTTGCAAAGGTTAGAAGAAAAAGGAGGCACTATAGAGTTTGTTTAAGGTTGAAAATATCGAAATAAAATGCATTTTGACTTAAGCTATATAAAGATACCGTATTTTTTCATTGACTTGGCACTTAAAAGAAAAGATATTCAGAGAACACAGAAAACCCTAAATTTTACGCATTTCTCCTAGGCTAGGGTAAAATTCTGGCGTGTAGAGGAAATTCTAAAGTCGGATTCGGATTCAGCGGCCCAAAATACATAAGGATACACTGGTCAGTTGCAAAGTACAGACAACTTTTTTTTGTAGGCCTGTGTTATGAATTGTTTGACGCCATATTTTTACCACATAATCCGAAGGGCTAAATACAAGCGCGTAAGGATATTTTGGTTGAAACTGATCTTTTATTTTTTTTTTTTTTAATTAATTGAAAATGATGCATTTGGTGTGCCTGGAAGGGATCAAACCGCCACCATGAGCGTTCGCATAGTGAACCGTATATAAACGAGGTTCTCTTCTGATATACACAGAGGGAGGTCGAGCGTGTTATTTTTTTGTCGATACTAGATCCCAAAATGTAGAAAGACTACCTGTCATGCCTCACCTGAAAAATTATTTCGCAATATTTTTGAAATTATGGAATTGTTTGGGAAATTATGTAAATCTTTGTACAACTTTTGAAATGAATCTAAAATCTTTGCAGAATATTTGAAATCCTGGTAAAATCTCTGGCACTCTTTGCGAAATATTCGATAATACTTGTGAAATCATCGGAAACTTTGTGCACTCTCAAAAATCTGTGTAAAACTTTTCGAAATATTTTTAAGCTTTGTGAAACCTGGGCGAAATAATTCAAATCTTCGTGAAATCTTTCAGTAATGTTTTTCATGGCATTTTCATGGCAGTCCTAGTGAAATCATTTCAATCCAAAAGACATCTTTGCTAAATATTTTGAATATTCGGAAAGTCACTGAAATCTTTGTGACATGTTTGGGAAACCATTCAAATTTTTTTTGAATCTTTTCGAACAATTAAAAATATTTGTTTAA
>JAAAKG020137930.1:0-12775 GCA_010014905.2 Druon quercuslanigerum
CGTTATGCGATACGTGCACATATGATACTATTCCAACTGTGCACATGGACGTATGGTAATTTCCCAAATGCGCACGATCATATTTAGACGAGCACATCCGTCACTCTCCTATCCTACCAACTATGCAAAAATAATTTAGACGACGGTAAGTGTTACCGTCACATCTGTGCATGTGCACAGACGGTACAATTAAAACTGCGCATCATAAAATTATGACTTGCTTTGATGTTACCGTACCATCTGTGTTAAATTTGAAAAAGTCGTACGGGTGATATCTAATTAGATTAATAATAAAAAAACATTGAAAGCATGAGTCATATGTTTTACGATGATTTTTATTTGTTATGCAATCAAGATAAATCTGTACTAGCAGGTGATAATCGGTCCTAATTGAGACAATAACACAGTTGATTAAAACTGATAATTACGCAAATTAACTCACAGATACAGTCAACGAAATTTTATCACCCAGTCATAAAAAAAGAAACTAAGTGTAATATTTACCCAGATTTCGGAGTAAATATTACCTGCAACAAAAATTACATGTGTTTAAACTTTAGCCGCATATTTCGGGTATTGTGCTGCGTTTGCCTACGTTTGGTGAGTAATTCTCAATTTTTACCTAAAAAACCTTGCTTTTTTTATTAAGTAGATTTCATAAGAATGAAATCAATCCTTTCTTCGACAGTGAATGTAAATATGAGAAAGGTATTTTTTCTTTCTTTATTTATTTTCAAAACAAATTTGTTTGTAATTAAATGTAAGAAACGATTGTTATTTATTTATTGTTTATTTAGATTCTCTGAAAGAGGCACGCAGTGATATGCAAAAAGTCAAATTTTTTTCGACGAACTTTCAAGCAGTTGCGTTTTTTTTTTTTTAGATTTAAGAAGACTGTTGGACCTACAAAAAATTTGTACTTTTAACCATAATTTTCATATCGTTTCGTTTAAAAATATATAAAAGTTTGTTTAAAGGAGCAATTTCGCCATCAATTTTGCAAATACAGCTGTTTTTTAAAATAAATTTGACAGCTCTGAAACATCGCCATGGAGTTTATATCAAAAGTGACAACGAAAACTTTTCGATGGAAAGTTTCCAACAGAAATTTTAGGCAGGGATGAGAAAGTGTAAGACGTGATGCAGTTTACATTCCAGTTTATTTTGATTTTATTGCGTATTTTAGGTACCCGAATTTAAATTAGTGAAGAGTAAAATTAGAATTCACCCCCTCTCTGTCTATTTTACTTAAGCCCTTAATAATTAACATTCATCATTTTTAATCGTGATTGCTTACCAACTTTAAATTTTCCAAACAGTATTCATCATTATAGCCACTACTACAACTTATTTACACTTTAGCGTCAGCTAATATCATGGCTCTTTAGAATAATAACTAAATCCACTGGTTAAACTTATCTTAGAGTTTACACTTTCCCGATTCTCCGTTTCGGTAATTTTACCTCAAATGAATTAAATTCCTACAACATATTTACAAAACACTAATGACCAATGATTTCGCTACATGAGCTCATATCACAGTGCTCCGCAAATTTTAGGATATTTTTATTTTACGCATGAGTTGCGTTAACAACTGGATTAGTTACTGTAATCGGTATAATGCTTCTAAAGTTATTAAAACTAATTCTCTGGTCACAAAATTGACTGATAAAATGAAACCTAAAATATGAATTTAAACCATTTTCCATATCTTTAATCACTTTTCAATTATTATATGTTGTAAACAGTTATAAACAGAAACAAAACAAAATTAGTAATTTCGAATAAGCGCGCCGAACGTAAGTAATCCAGTTGTCAGTGGTGTCCAAACTGCCATAGTGCGCATGCCAGAGATATCAGCGTTATGACACCTTTAAGAGTCTGACAGTCGTTGACGCGACGCATACGAAATACGAAAAGATCTCGAAATTAAGGTGTATTCATACGCATGTCGAATGCAGACCGTAAATGTAGCTTCCTCTCGTTCTACCATGGAAAGATGCAATGCATTTATCTCAATCTAGATTTAACACCCAACAGAAAAACAGAAAAAAATCTAAAGTGTGATAAATGCGTGGCATCTTCCCATGGTAGAGTGAAATAAAGATACGTCTTTCTTCATTGTATCACACGTTTCGAATTGAGGGAGGTGATAATTAATGATCGAGAAGTCCAGACGTATCTATCATCGACTATTGTGCCTTTCCTACTAAATCATAAAATAGAAAGAATTGCAGTAGGTTGTTTCGAAAATGATTGAACATCTTTGTAGAAATTTTGTACAATAGAAAGAGAGATTTGATTGATCAGATTGGCTCTGAGAATAACTTTCCTGGCAACGTTTCAGATGTTCGAACAAATAAACTCTCTCTGTCTATCTCTTACGATAGAGCAGTTTCAAAACGATCATTTTAAATTCCATCGGACCTCGTTAACTCTCTCATATGGTAAAAGAAGAGTTCTGTTTCTACTAAATCATCGGAATCCGAACATAGAGAGAATTCCTTTTAACTTTACAGACTGTGGCGACTTTTGAGAGCTTCCACATTTATTATCACAAAGAGCTATATTTGCATAATTTATGTTTAAAATGCAAAGACTAACATGTTGAGTCATTGCAAGAAACAATGGCAGTTACTCTCAACTTACGGTAATATTCTCCGTTCACCCATGCGATCTGGTAATAGCAGACAGATTACATCGACCATGGGTAATATTTACCTTCTACCTCTACCAGCGTATAAAAATAGAAAATTACCTGCAACAAACTTTACACTTAGGCTTTCTTTGTAGAAACAGATAAACCTGAGATTCCTTTTGAATGTAATTAAAAACATAATGTGTTCAACTTAAAATTATGTCTCTGACCTTTTTCACTGACAATTTTTAAGGTTTAAAACAATCCTCTATAGATAAATGTTATAAATGTCAAACCATTTAAAATTATGATGTTTAAATTTGCAAATGGAACCAACACCTTTAAGTAATTATACAGAAAGTATAGAAATCTTGCAAAAGTCAGGAAACTTCTATAACTTTAAATAACTGTTCACGACAAAAAACTTTAAAATTATCTATTTGAAATTGTTTCGTTCCGTTCATGAAAATTTTATGAGGTTAATAATTTTACAAAAGTCTTATGCTAGTCTCTGAATATTAATGTTTAGGCTAAAAAACATTGGTCAGTAAAAAATCAAAGAAACTTCAAAATAAGGTTTTAAGGAAACCCTCATATATTTAGCTTTTTTGCAACTAACTTGATTTGCATTTTTTCATATTTTCTTTTGCTTCATAATATTCTTCATAATATTTTGTTTTTATATGTAAATTCAACTATCTTGTTAGAAATTCGTCTTTGTGGGTTAAAAATTCTTTCAAATTGTTGAACACTTAATTTTTGTTAGAATATTATATTTTGGTCTTAAAAAGTTGACTAAAATCTATTTTGTTGTTGATAAATATTCCGTATTTTAGTTTAAAAATCATCTCTGGTTGAAAATTCAACTATTTTGTTGAAAATCGATCTGTTTAATTCAAAATTAAACCCTTATTTTTGTTCCAGAAGTCTAATATTTTGTTAGAATTTTTGCAGCTTTGACATCTTCAGAATTGATATTTATATTGAAAATGCAGTTACTTAGTTAAGAGTTGAATTTGTTTAATCAAAATGTAATACTCTTGTAAAGATTTCAGATTTTAGTCTAATGTTACACTATGTTGTTGAAACTATAATTATTTTGATAGAAATTCTACTGTGTTGTTAAAAATTTATATGTTACATATTTTTTAACAATTATTTTAGGGTAGAAAATTTGCCCTTTAGGGTTCAAAATTTTGGTGTATTTCTGAGCAGCTTTTACATCCGATTGTTTTGAAACTCCCAACTCTATCGTATTTTGAAGTGCTGATCACGAAAATCACAGAGAAAATATGCAAAAGTTTGATTTTTATGCTAAACACAACCATAGCCTTATAATTGGGTTATTGCAGAGTTGAGCTTGTTTCAAAAATTATTAAAAATTTTGAACAAAATTGATAGCCATTATCAATATGAATACTTAACGTTCTGACCGATTTTCCGCGCGAATGAAAGTTTTATTTAGATATTTCATGATAAATATTATTTTTCTTTTTCCCGTGTTTTATTTTAAGCGTTTATAAAAGTAAATTAAAGTAAAATTTTCTCTTAAAAGGTTATTAGTGGAAAATTGTTTAAAATAACGTGACATATCTTATGAACGGACCAAAATAGAAATTGAAAGCAACTTGCAGTACCCCTTTTCAAAGTATAACCACAAAAGGGTTTTTTGATGTTCCAATATAGAAGTACATATGTAATTTAAAAAACATCTCTTACTTGTTGCAGAATTAAGTACACAATCCGGTAACGATTGGCTTAACACACCCCGCCCTGTTCGTTGCCGACCCTCTCTTTCTTCTTCACGCATATCTCAGCATCCTGCTGAGTCCGAGCCGAGTCTACGTGAAAGGTCCAGGTCTCCTACTGCCACGAATGTTTCTGCCAGGCCTACTCCTGCGAGTTCTGTTTATGCTAGGTCTACTCGTCTCGGGCCTAATCCGCTACTGCCAGCTCCTGCCTGGAATATTCTTGCTGGAAGCCCTGATTTTCGTTTACTAGGATATGGGCTTGGCCAAATTGGACTTATTCGGCTTATTCCTAATGTTAATCAGTATCGGCGTTTCGAATTTCGAAGATACATTTTTCCTTTCTATACACCACTAATACTGCAATTAAAATATCGTATCTATGCAGCCCTGCCAATCCAACAACAAATTGTATTGACAACAAGTGATGGTGAAGCTTTTGCAATATTGGCGCCTCGTGGTTTTCTTATTGGATTGTACAATGCCCGTGGGAATAAGCTGCGGGCGAAAATAAATATACGAAACGGCGCTGTTGAGAACATGACCTCAGATGAAATTAAGGAATGTCCAGTAGGTAAACATCGCATTGTGGAGAATTGTTTCAGCACAGTAGTTGTAAACCAGGATTCTCTACAGCTGAACCAATGATGCAATTTCAGAAATATGTAAGCAGAATGGCATTACGCATTGTGTCTGATATAATTTTATTTTTAAAATTTTCATAATACAGATAATGAACTTGAAAATAATCTTAAATCAAGGTCATAATTTATTTGTGTGTGGTTTTCTTAGGAAAAGTCGATTAAGGTATATAAAAGGAGTTACAAGTATATGAAGTTCGATTTTAAAGTAGCTCTAAGGTGTACCTCGTACCTTTAAGTGTTCATTCTAATAACATTCAATACAGCCAATACATAAAATAACGGTACATATTTCGACGAAAATCTAACTTTTTGGTTAAATTCAACTGTTTTTAATTAAAAATTTAAATCTATGTTTGCTGGAAATATAAACTCAAACTTTTTTGTTAAGGATTATTCTTTTTTGATTGACTCATGTTGTGTGAAAATTATACATTTTCAAACATTTATTTTCTGGATGAAAAACTTGCCTTTGTGGATTTAAATTGCGGTTGTAGTTGCAAATAGCGTTTATTTTAGGTTTTTGTAACTAACTGTACTCATGTTTTTTGTAGCACTTATTACGAAAAGCATAGTACAAGACTGACGGAAATTTGATCTTTGCGGTAAAAAATACACAAAGAACCTATTAAAGTCATAATGCTTTATATTTATTTTATGAACATCTACAAATCTCAAACAATATTTTAAACAAAAGTTCTGGACCCTGCTTAAGTGAAAATTTGATGTTTTATCCAGTTTTTATGTGCGAGCGAAATTTTTAAATATATTTGTTATACCATAAAGCGATTGCTCTCTAATGGTAGGCCTGACTTATTAAGTGAGGAGGGAAGTAATGTGAGAAAGGAGATATATGTATTTAGATTTTATCACATTAGATTTGATATCCCAAGAGAAGAGCCTCACAAAGTCTTCATGTAAGATTTCTCACTTGGGGCCATTAAAATACAAGGTCTTTTGTATGAGGCATCATTCACTTTACCCGCACTCTTTTTGTTAACTACTTGTTGCTATACTTTTATGGCCCGGCGTAATTCTTTAGCTTCTTTTACGCCCATGCACTTTTTGATGCAGGTTCTCGCGTTTTTGGCTTTTTATGTCTCTTCTAATCATGTTCTAATTCAATTATTGTAACAATTCTTTCCGCGACCTGCCTCCGCGCACGCTGCCCTTTTAATTACCTTGATACACTTCTTTTGTTGGTCCTTCATCATTCATTCTCTTAATATGCCCGAACTTTTTTGTTAATTGAATTTTTAATGTCAATGCCCATGCTTTTTCTTCTTGTATCTAGTTTGTTCAGCATTCTAGGCAAGTTTTAATATTATTCTTCCATAACAGCCTTATCATCTGCGAACGCTAACCCAAATACTTTGACTGTTTTCAAATCCGGACCATCTTTTTCGAAGAGGGCCTTTCTTAAAAAATTGTTCGTGAATATTAAAAATAGCCATGAGGACATGCTTCAACCTTCTCTAAGACCTTGCATAATATCAAGCCCGTCAGTCAGTTTATTATTAACCCTTACACACGATTTGCTACTAGCTTATATTGCTGAAAGATTTTTGCTTGTTTCTATATTTAATAATCTAGACACATATGTAATTCTATTATAGAACCCGAAATATCTGAAGAAATTCGCATCTAACGAAAAAAATTACGTCAATAGAAGCTTTTTATTTTCGGGGGTAATTCGACCCCGTAATCAGTTACTCCAGATGGCGCAGCATGGGCGAAAAATGACATTGTTGACTGTTCAAAGAATACGCTTTCAAACAGAATATAAAAAAGAAATGTCGATTGTTTTCAGGAGACTTACTAAATTGTCGCGTCTTCTTTTGATGGGCCGGCTTTTGCCTGGCATGCTCTTGATAGTAATCCTGCTCATCAGGTACTTTAATATGGACTTGCGCAACTTGTACTTCTTCGGCTGACTGCTTACATCAATCAGACTGCCATCCTCGTAACTACTTGTATTACCAACATCTAATGGTGATGTTTTTGCAATATTGTAGACTAATGATATTTTCAATAGGAGATATATTAAGCGTAATGACAGCTCGACATACATTAAAAGTGTAATTTTTATCTTGTAACAAAATATATGCCGTTCTCCATGTGAGTTGGAAGAAATTAAAGAAAAATAATAAAAGGCAATGAGTGCCAAAGTAATAAACATAGGTCTTAGCTACCCATAATGATCCAATAATACATTAGAGATTAAAATATTAACAAAGAAAAAAATTGCTGATTTTACATGCTCTCCTTAAATGTAACTTAATTTTAAATTTTAGATCTCGCTTTCTTCTTTCGATTTTGTAAGTAAGAGGCAGATTTGTGTAACCGTACGATCATATTCAGAACTGTCAGTTTCTACTTTAACTGAACGGACTAAATGGTCCTTTCCGTTGTAACATATAGTAATTCGACCTAATAACCATCCACATGGCGGTAGCGAATCCTGCTTGATGAGATGAATATCACCGATCATAAGATTTAGGATCTTATTGAACCACTTGTAGCGTTTATGCAAAGATTGCATGTAATCAATACTCCATCTTCTCCAGTAAATTTCAGAAATTTTCTGTACTAATTGCCAGCGTGTCAATCGGTTCTCTTCCACGAATTCCACGGATGGTTCTGAAATACTGGTCAAAGGTGATTCAATTAAACGATGTCCAGGTGTTAGATGAGCGATGTGTTCAGGATCATTGGAAAGTGGAGCAATAGGACGGGAATTGAGTCACATTTTAATTCGCGTTAGAAGAATAAAAAACTCTTTGTGAGTTAGAGTATGTGTGCCAACAATTCGCTTTATATAGTGTTTGAAACTTTTAACACCTGCTTCCCATAAACATCCAAAATGAGGTGCAGAAGAAGTAAAAAATGCCATGAGGTGCCTTCTGTAGGGAATTCATTTTGTAAATTATGATCGAGTCTGATTTTCATAATGAAACTTCTTAATTCTTTATCTTCTTGTTGAATGTCGTACCATTTCACTATACAAGTGGGCTGGTCTTCCTCGCCAAGATAAAAATCGCTAGAAGGCGGCAAGAAAAGCAGCAGACGAAAAGTCGGACACGAGCTCTAGATGTACTGGACGCGTGCAACATCAAACGAACAGTGATACGTAAGTTTTGTGACTTCCGTTACCGCGTTTCTAAACAAAACGTGCAATAAAAGGGTCTGCATAATCTGTCCCAGTATGTGTGAAAGGGCGAATAGGGGTTACTTAAATATCAGGTAAATTTCCCATTAGTTGCTTGGAAAGAGTCGCTCTTTCTTGCGTACACACCAAGCAATCGTTAATTAGGCCTTTAACCAGAGGGCGCGGTCTTCAGAACCAAAAACGCTGTCTGAGCGTATGCAAGGTCAACTGCAGACCACCACGTGAGGATCTTATGTGAGCATGTGTAGCTATCATGCTACCGCGATAGCATAATAGGATGCCTCTTATCAAAAACGATCGAATCATGCCGTTATTTCCTATCAATCGTAAGATACCGGTAGAATCCAAATATGAATTCAAGTTTTTCAGAGGCGAATTTATTCCAAAATATTATGGCTTGTCGGATTTTAAGCGCATTGAGCGAAGCAGTACAAAATTTAGGTTTAGGCTTTATTCATTGAAAGTGATTGTAAGCAAAGGCATTAACAAACCTCTTGCAATAAGCTGTTACTCCGAGCAATTTAGGCCAGAAGAAAAAATTAAAAATTAAGTCGAATGGACTTTTGATCTCAGTTACTACGTGATGACTTTTCTGTTATCTCGGTTCTATATCAGTTGGCATGGAAGAATTGTGTCGATAATCAGGCCATTTTGTTGAGTGGTATTCTAACCACGGTGGGCCTTGCCACCATAAAGAGTGCTTTAAAATCTTTTTCGGCAAAAGTTCTCTTGTAGTACAGTCGGCTGGATTATCCTTAGAAGAGATATATCGTCATTTAGCACGAGGGACAATCTCGTGAATCAGTGAAATTCGATTAGCGACAAAAATTGGCCAATTTGAGGGATGCTTACCGAGCCAAGCCAAAACAGTAACTGAATCAATATGACAAAGAGTGGGGATATTTTCAAGCGACATAGTATCCATGAAGAATTTAAGTGTAAACTGTTTCAGAATATCTAAACGTGGAATTGGCACGTATTTAAGAGAGGCAACTTTTGATTTTGCCATCAATAAGCAAATGTGAGCATTATTTAAATCTTCACTGAGAATTCTCGGATATACAGACGCGGAGTATGCTTAAGAAGAAGCATCAGCAAATCCATGAAGCTCATAATTTAAATTATTTTAAGTTGACCCGTTCATCTTGGAAATCTCAGGGAATCGAATCTCTCCAAAGTGTTGTGATAATCAAACCACAGAATACGAAGGTCATCAGGCAACCTCTCATCCCAATCAAACTTACGCAGCCAAAGCTCTTGCATTAATAATTTAGTTACCACTATTACTCGATTTAACCATCCCATTAGATCATATAGCTTAGTTAGTTAGTTTGAGAATTTTCTAAAGTTTCTGAATGCTGAAGTCTTTTTTAATATTATTTATGATAAAGCTATGAGGACAAAATACTATTAATCAACATATTGTAGATGATGTCAATATTCTCAGCTTTAAATTAAGGTTCTAAATGTTTTTTTGCTTTAGCACAAAGAGAAAAAACAAAATTATTTATGATTTGAATCAGATAATTGTTGAACAGATATTTAAAGCAAACTAAACTTTTCATGAAAAATAATCCAAATCTTCTTATATCTCGCTTTGATAAAGGTAATACGACAGTTATTTTTGAAAACGATATTTATAACCTAAATATGATACATATTCTAAATGATAAAAAAACCTAGGAGGTTTTTAAAAACACTACAAAACTAATTCAACGTGATCTTAACACAATGACCATACGAATGGTGCGACATCACAATAATAGATAAAAAACTTTACAACTTTTTTAGATGTACTAATCGTTTGTCACCTCTGTTTTATGGTTTAGTAAAACTGCACACATAGAATCTACCGGTCTGACATATCACTTCTTTTATAGGTTTACCAATTTATAGTCTACCAAAGTACTTTAAAATAATTTTCAATAAAATTCAAAGCACTTTACAATACATCATAAAAGTTAGTTGGAAACTTATTCAAAAAATTAGACATTTAGATGTACCAGATTACCACACTGTTATATCACCTGATATAGTCTCGATGTTTTTAAATATTTTTTCTGATGTAGCATCTAAACCAATTAAATGAAAACTGAAATAAAATTAAAAATTACGGAAAAAACAAATTGATGAGGCTATTTGATTTTGCATTGTTAATGCTTGTTTTGAATATAATTATAAAACTTAGAAACAAAAATATAAAACACCCATGGAATCATCAGTATCCACAATGTTAGCTAAATTGATTATGCAAGATATGAAAGAAGAATTTATTAAAAATCCAATCCTCAAAATTTTATTTTTCTTCCGTTGAATAAAGGATACACTAGCATTTTTTCCAAAAACTCAAGTACAACAAATTTTGAAAGAATTTAATAAAAAAGGTAAAACGTTAAAATTTACAGTAGAAAAACCTCTTAATTAAAAAATTAGCTTTCTTTATTCACAAATTATCTTCGAAAAAGGATACATTGAAACAGATTGGTATCAAAAAGTATATTATTCTAAAAAAACTTTAAATTATCTTTAAAATCATCATATTAATCACAAGAAAGGAATTATTTCCTCTCTTTGTGATAGAGAAAAAAAACTTTCAGTGCCTCAATTTCATGCTGAGAATATTGGCTTCATCTACGAAATCATGATCAGTAATAACTATCCTCATAACTTTATCATAAATGATATTAAAAGAAGACTTCAGAGTTTGGAAAATTTTAAACAAATTTTGAGTGTCAACGATTATAATTTGGTTAACTACATTAATTATTTCCGCCTTCTACCTTTGATATCTGCAAAGTCGTCTATCACGTCGAAATCTATCGATATCCTAATGACATCACAAAGTATCTCTTCCGTGTCATGCAGTAAAAAATAAAAAAAACCACAAGTCTTTTGACTGCAACAGTTCAAACGCATCATCTCTAACTAGCAAACAGGAGGTGTAATATTTTTTTAAAACTATTTACCGCCACAAAAAAAACTATTTTGATTACTCCATGACCTACTGATGGAAATTTTAATGCAGACTCTAAATTTTAGCAATTCAAAAGTTGGTCTTGCTGCTTTTTTTTAAATTTTCGTTGTTTGATACGCAAGGGGTACTAGGTGGATCCTATGATGATACTCTGTAGAGTATCTTTTCCGTTTACTCGGTTTGCCAGGCATATTTGGATATGATTCGATTAAATAAAAAATTGTAAAGCATTGGTGATACCTATCTATAAGAGAGCAAGAGTAGAACTCGAATTGAAGCTACGGATCTTGATATTTTAAACTTTCGATTTCCCATTTAAAATTAGATGCGTTTAAATCCTTATCAACCATATTTTTGTGCTAATTTTTCTGCGTATCTCTTAAGATAAGCAACACTATTTTTTTCAAGGTATCACCGTAAAGAAAAGAAAAATTAGAAATAATCGCTTTTGTTTCTTGATAACGCCACCCAGTGGGAAAAGAAGCACATGTTTGGACAAAAATCGACAGACAGTGCAATTCTTAACGGATTTTGATTTTTCTTTTTCAGGATCAAAGGTAAGGCTTTCCGGTATAACATTTAACTTTGCAATTTTTATTTTAACCTAACATAAAACTTTGTTATTCAACGACAAAGGTACAAGTTTTTGTTGCTAAAATTTTCCATGATACCATTTCTTCTAAGACTTTAAAATTCATTAGAGAAGGTCATAAATCAATTTAAAAACAAACAAAAAATAATTTATTAGTAAGTTAGAGTAACACAAAATTTTGTGATCAAGTTATAAACAAATTAATTAACAAAAGTCATTTTTCCGTGATTTGCAATGATTACCTCATTTTGAACCATAGCTTTTGTATAAAGTATTTTAGATAATAATGTGCGCTTACGCGAAGTTAAGAATAGCTAATGATTGCCAATTATTCAAACAATTTTTGTAAACAAATGCACATTTTGTTAATTTTGTATGAAAAGTCTTGAATTTTTTTGCGGAATAAACTTAAAAGGTTTTGCCTAAGACTCCTCGCTATGATATTTTTAATAGCGACTAAAAAATGTTGATTATTTAAACAATTTCTATAAAAAATGCACATTTTGACCATTTTTTCATAAATGGGCTTTATTTTTCTGCGCAATTAATTCTAACCATCTTGCAAAAAAATTTATGCTATTTTAATTTTAATACTTACAGCAAAGGATAATTATAATGATAATTAATTTTTTTTGGAGCCCAATTCTTTATGAATCGTGATTAGACGTTATGAGACGATTGAATTTTATTTGTCTCAAGTGTAATTGATTTTTAGTCAGAACTTTTTTTAATGAAAAAATGGTCAAAATGTGTGTTGGTTTATGAAAATCAATTAAATAATTGTAATTTTTTGGCCACCATGAAAAATATGATAGCAAGGAGTCTCAGAAAAAGGTTTAAAGCTAATTTCGCAAAAAAATTAAGCCTTTTCATCAATAAAATTGTTTAAATGTGCATTTATTCATAAAAATTGTTCAAAAAATTGGCGTTTATTGACTATTCTAAACTTATTGTAAGCGCACATTATTATCTGAGATAATTTATACAAAAGCTATGTGTCAAAATTAGCTAGT
>JAAAKG020137931.1:0-12775 GCA_010014905.2 Druon quercuslanigerum
TATAGCTTGTAGGAGCCATCCATTTACACCGTACTCTTTCAGGACTTCCCAAAGTTTGCTTCTATCTACCGTGTCGAGGTCCCTTTAAAAAAAATCAATTACTTAGTTTTAAGTTATAATAATTTTTAAAAAATTGACTTTTTTATTAAAAATTGAACCGTTTGGTAGAAAATTAACTCGCGCGTTAAAAAATTATATTTTCGAATTGATAATTCCACTGTTTTGTATATAATGCACCTTTTTTGTTAAAAAATTTATCTATTTATTTGAAAGTTAAATTTTGTTTCCAAACTTGATAAGTTTATCAAAACTTCATGTTTTTAGTTGAAAATTAAACTATTTAGTGGAAATTTGATTTAGTTTTTTAAACAGTCATTTTTTAAAGATTTACTTCTGTGCTTACTTTAACCGTCTAACTTAAACTGTTTAACTTTAACTGTTGGTAGAAAATCAACTTCTTTGTTACAAAAATGGTTAATTGATTTTAAAGATTCACCTCTTTGGTCGAAGTTTGATCCATGTTGAAAATTCGTCTTTTTTATAAAGATTAAGTCTTTTATCTGTAATTTTAATTATTCCATTTTTGTATAAAAATTTATCCTTTATAAGTACAATAATGAACTACTTGGTAGAAAATTCCTGCATTTTGTTACAAATTCGTCTCTTAGGATATAGACTAAACTTCTTTCTAGAAAACCTTTAACTTTTTACGCTTGAAAATTCATACTTTTTTGTTAGAAATTCAATTTAGTCTTCAATGCTATTGTTTGGTTTAAAATTGAATTTTAGTAATTTTTGAAAATTCGTCTTATAGTGTTGAAAAAGAATCTCTTTTGGTAGAGTTTTTTGGTGCAAATTCAAGTATTTTGTTGAAAATGTTATAAATTTCGACTTGACATACACTACCGTCGGAAAATAAGAGATCGATTGACGAAAGCACTATTAAAATTCACTGCTTGATTTGAGCCACGATAACTCAGCGAAAAAAGGTGAAAGGGCATTTAAAAAAAGACAGTTGGAAAGCCCATGAAATTCCAAGTCTAGTGATGTCAAACAGATTTTTTGATCTGCTGAATAGAATACAGCACGTGATAAGTTAAAAAAATATTCTAGATTTTCTAAAATTTTTTACCTCAACTTCAACTGTCAGCATGACCTAGGAAAATTGTTGCAAAAATCTGAAAATTATACGACATAGAGCCCTAAATTTTATCTTTAATTTAAGTCAAAAAAATTTAAGAAATCTTGATAAACTCCTGAGATACGATTAAAAATGTTCAATCGTATCTGAGTTGAGTTTTAGTCGACGATCACGGTTCTCGGCCGGTCTGCTGCTTGCCTCCTTCGTTGAGGCAGGACCGAATAGGCCACGCACAGAGTTGGTGCTTGATTGGGGCTCTCTTATACTTTTGATTCTGCTCATCAGTAATTTTTATTTCAAATCATTGACAATTTTTTAAATTATTTATTGTTTTTTCAAATTATTTACAATTATTTCAATTCAGAATCATCCCCATATTAAAGAATAAAAAAAAATATATATTTTTTTTTAAATTTTTGATTAACTAGAATATTAATAAAAATGTAGATATATTGTTACGAGAGTAAACTATTTTTCAAACGAAATAAGAACCTAAATTCTAAATAAATGATTTACATAAATAACACTCAAAATATTAAGAGTGAATAATAATGGAATTATTATTATATATTATTATAACTTCAATTTCTATTAAATTGTTTACAATTTTCCTTTGTGGCTTACTATATATAAATTCGTTTTGTTGCACATATCCATCGTAAATTTTCAGGTTTATTTGATACTCTACATACTATTTTATATTTATTAATTTACTTAAAATTTAGCTGCTTTATTCGTTTGAAAAAAAGTTTACGTTCGTAATAATATATCTACATTTTTATTAATATTTTAGTTGATAAAAATTTCAAGAAATAAAAAAACTGTTCATCATTTTGTTTTTCTTTAATATGGGGATAATTCTGAATTGAAATAATTGTGAATAATTTTGAAAAAAACAATGAATAATTTAAAAATTTTATAATTATTTGAACTAAAAATTACTGATGAGCAGAATCAAAAGTATAAGAGAGTCCTAATCAAGCACCACCTCTGTGCGTGGCCTATTCGGTCCTGCCTCAACGAAGGAGGCGAGCAGCAGACCGGCCGAGAACCGTGATCATCGACTAAAACTCAACTCAGATGCGATTGAACATTTTTAATCGTAACTCGGGAACCGATTAACTTTTTTTAAGTTTCTTTGGATGAGGTACAACATTTTAGAAAATCTAGAATTTTTTTAAAACTTATCACGTGCTGTGTTCTCTTTAGCAGATCAAAAAAAATCTGTTTGACATTACTAGACTTGGAATTTCATAGAGCCTCTAACTGATTTTAAAAATGCCCTATTTTTTTGCTGAGTTATCGTGGTTCAAAGCCAGTATATAAAAAAAAAAAAATGGGGGTTCAGTAATTTTGCGGCTAAAGTAAAAGTTGGCACCTTTTAGAACTTATGCTCTAAAGGAACTCTTACCACAGGCAGGTGTCGAAGTTTTTAACAACGCATGTTCCTAAAAGCGCAGGCTTATTGGAAATGAATGTATAGTATGGGTAGTCATACAGCTAAATATTGACAAACTTTTTTTATTCTTGTTTTAACACAAATTAAATTGAGTGATAAAAATACCTAGATTCTTAAAAAATTTAATATTACCATAATATTGCAAGTGTATTATATCATTTTAAATAGTTCCGCGCTTTTTGGGAAACAGCAGTGGGAAACATTGGATTTTTCAACATAACCTTAAAAACTGTCACATTTCATGTGCGGTATATTCCTTTCAAGAATGAATAATGTCTGTGATTTTAGTTTCTTCATTAAATTTTTCACAGTACAATATTACACAGTACAATAATATTATTTTTATTGTTGCAGCTTCTTTGGAACCAAAAATTGGTTCTAATAGAAACCCCAGTTTTTTTGGGTATCTAAAGGGGGGGGCATATCGTTAATTAAGTAAAAAAAGAGCATTTTTCAATAATTTTTTTAAAAAAATTCAGGTAATGTATTTTGAATTAACTAATTACAATATTGTGTATATAAAGTAAGAAACATTTTGTGAAATTTTGAGTGAAAATATCTAAAACTAATCTGTTGGCAGCCAATCTCCGGAGACGACTCAAAAAAAAGATGTTTTGCGGTATTGGTCGTTTCTCGGCACTCGATCATCTGAAATCAAAAAATCAAATTGTTTTTGTTATTTTATGAGCTTCCCCAGGTAACCCCGTCGAGCTATTTTATTTTATTTTTTAATTTGTTGTTATTTTTTATTTTACAATAACAATTTGACCGATTTTTTGTCTTGAATTCAGTATGGTATTTAAATTAAATTATTGTAGAGGAAATAAGAGAAAAGTGGAATAATAGCTAATATTATCCTATTTTTTAAAAAAAGCCCCCTATTTTCCCCTATCAACGTCTTGCGACAAGTGGTGGTTCCAAATTTTTTAACGTATTTCATGGAAGGTCCCTACACTACGACTGCACAGGTTTGAAATACCAAATCTGAAGAGAGATATATGTAGAAAGATCCGAGCGTGGGCGATTATGCATATTATCGACACACCCATAAATATCGCTCGCGCCATGCGTTATCGCGAATTCGCCTAATGATAATAACAATATAACTATACGACGAAGATACTGGGATACCAGCACCGATTTACACGCCGCTACGATATCTCGACCGAGAACAATCGGAGAACCTGAGGGCCTTGTTATCCGGCTCCTTATACGAAAAATTATGCCACCCCAAGACCCATTCGGGGACTCGGCTTATTTTTTTTTATTTATTTTTCTTTCTTTACTTTCGCATCGTCTTTTGCGAAGCATCTGACATTATTCTTTTATTCAATAATCGGCGAATTAGTCTTCGCATTTCCAATGCCCGGCGGCTCGTAAAAATATACTGTGTTATCTTTCACTTTCTCACTTGCAAGGGATTATTTATTACGTTTTTATGTATATCGTTTATTTAAATTATTTTAATAATTTTTAAACGATTTTCACGATAAGTTTTAAAAGTGGAGGTACGGGTGAACATTAAAGCTTTTATATATTTAAATTTCAACAACAAAGAATAAACAAATTTTCTATCAGTTAAAGTCATCCAACAAAGACAACTTTTGAACAAAATAGTTGAATTTTTGACCAATTAGTTAAATTTTCAAAGAAATAGTTTATTTTCAACCAAATAATTGAATATTTTACAAAAGTAGTTAAATTTTGAACCAAAAGGATACATTTTCTGTCAAGAAGATTAACTTTCTACCAAAAGGGGTAAACTTTCCACTAAATACCTGAATTTCCAATCGAATAGTTGCATTTTTACCAAAAAAAGTTAAAATTGTTATTAAATGCGTTTAATTTTCAAACAATAAAGACGTATTTTCTATATAAGAATTGTATTTTTAATCCAAAAATAAGGATATCCAGCAGAGAAGTTAAATTTCATCAAAAACTTTTCGTTTTTTTCCCAAATTGCTGAATTTTTAAGCTGAAAAGTAATTTTTCTTACAAAAAAGTTAAAAATTCTACCCCAAATGATAAATTTTCAACCAAGAAAATTAATTTTCTATATTAAAAAAAAAACAAATTTTGTACAAAAAACATCAATTCACTACAAAACAGTTACATTTTAATACATTATGAACTTCTAATTACAGAAATTAAATTTCTACCAAAAAAGACAAAGTATAAACAAAATGAATTAATTTTTAACTATTAAAAATCAGTTAAACAAATACATAAATATTAATTTTCAACCAGAGAAAAAATAATTACATTTTGAGTTCAAAAAATTAATTTTCACAAAATAAAATAATATTTGCAATAAACCGGTTAAATCTTCAACCAAGGAGGTAAAATTTTATTGATAGTAATAACCAAGTAGTTGCGTTGACACGCAATAACAAACTAAATTCTCAATGTAAATCGTAATTGATGAAATTTCAAACTAGAAAGATTTTAATTTTAATAAAACAGGTGACTTCGATCAAACATTCCACTTTTCAAAAAAGTTCTTGAATTTGCAGCCAAAGAAATGTTTTTAACAAAAATGGTGAATTTTAAAGAAAGAAAAAAATTAATTTGGAAGAAAAGATGTCAACATTCAATAATACAATTATAATTGATGTTATGTTCTTTCTTAGAATGGTCTTAAATCAACACTAAAAAATTGATTTAAGACCACGTACAGAGAAGAAACTAACATTAATAATAATGAATAACAAAGAGCTGTTCAACACCTTAACTTTTAGGTCATGTGTCCAAAAGAAGTACCAAATGTACCAAAATTTCAACTCCGTCGTATTACAGCAGGACCATTTTATGACAAAGGTACTAGAAAAATCCCACTTAATTTTTTATTAAAATTTTTCACAAGTGCTTATAATATTTATGTCCCAAAAAGGAGCTTTGTTTAAAAATTCATTTTTTATTTGAAAATTCAACTTTTTGGTTGAGAATTCTTAAATTTTAATGAAAATTCGTCTTTTTGGTAGCAAATTCATCTTTTTGTTGAAAAACTCATATTTTTTAGTTGAAAATTATACTTTATGTTTGAGGATTCTTGATTTTCTTTGAAAATTCATCTTTTTTTGAAAATTCATCTTTTTCGATAATAATATAATATTTTTGTTCAAAAATTCTTTTTTTTAAATTAAAAATTCAACTTTTTGGTTGAGAATTCTTAAATTTTGTTAAAAATTTGTTTTTTCGGTAGCAAATTAATATTTTTGTTTAAAAATTCAACTTTTTCGTTGAGAATTCATGAATTTTATTGAAAATTTCTCATTTTCGCGATGAATTAATATTTTTTTAATAAAAATTGATCCTTTTTAGTTGAAAATTCAACTTTGTAGTGGCAAATTCTTTAATTTAGTTGGATAATTCGTTTTATTGATGTTTTTGTTGTGAAATTTATATTTTTTATTGAAAATTGGTCTTTTTTGTTAGTAAATTAGTTTTTTTTTTAATTTATCTTTTTTTAAATGGAAATTCAACTTTTTAGTAAAAAATTATTTAATTTTGTTAAAATTGAGCAACCAGGTTTTAGAGTTGAACTACGTTCTTTAAAATAAAAATAAAATAGTTTTTTTTTAAACTCGACTTTTTGGTTGATAATTCTCGAATATTGTTCAAAATTCGTTGTTTTTGTTAAAAAAATTAATCTTTTTGTTTCAAAATTCATCTTTTTTGTTCAAAATTTAACAAATAGGTTTTAGAGTCTAACTATTTTCCTAAAAATGCATTTTTTGTTGACAGTTCAAAATTTTAGTTAAAATTTCTTCTCTTAAGGCTGCAAATTAAATTGTTTTTTTGAAAATACCTTTTTTTGTTGCAAAATTACTTTGGTAAATGAAAATTTACCTATTCAATTTTTGGTCGAAAATGGTTCTTTTTTAAGTCGAATTTTCACTTTTTGGTCAAATTAAACTATTTTTGTTAAAAATCCGTTTTTTTCGGTGAAAATTATTCTGCTTTAATTGAAAATTTAATTTTTGGGTTGAGAGTAGTTGTATTTTGTTGAAAATTCTTCTTTTTTAATAAAAAATTAAATTTTGTCATAAAAATTCCTTATCTTTGATTTGAAAACTCAACTTTTTTGTACAGAAGATTAGTCATTTTGGTGACTATTGGGTAGAAAATTCTTTTTTTATATAATTTAAAATTCTTCTTTTATTAAAAGTGTAACTATTTTATTTTTGGTTAAAAAATCACCTTTCTTAGTTTAAAAATTCACTTATTGATTTTAATTGTGGCTTTATTAACGAAGTTTTTAATCAAATATACATCACGCACACAATACAGGCATATTGCCAACCTTACTCGCTACAAATACACAAAAAAAGCAGTATAAACGAACAAAAATATTTGTTATTGAATTTGTCATGAAAAAATTATGTAAGCCGATTTGATGCGAGATTGTTTCGTTTAACTGAGAGCTTTTTAATTTTAAATCAACTATGTAGTCACATCTTCAACCAAATAGTTGATTTTTTAAACAAACAAATGAATTTTCAACTAAGAAAATCAATCTACCAAGAAAGACGAAATTTCAACAAAATAATTAAGTTCGTAAGTAAAAAATTATTTGTATAAAAAAAAGGGATTTTTAGCAAAATATTTAAGTATTTAAATTTCTAAGCGAAGAGGTGAATTTTCAACTAAGAAGATTATCTTTTTTTTTACAAAAAAGGACTAATTATCAACAAAATATATGCATTTTTAACCAGCTAATTGATTTTTCAACTCACAAAGGTAGATTTCGAACCAAAAATTAAAGAAATCAATTTTTAGTTGAGATAATTAATTTTTAACCAAAGAGTTAAATTTTGATCAGTAAAAAACTACAAAAAATTCAATAGTCGATATTACCACCAAATAATGTTATAATTTTTAATTAGGCCCAGTTTGATTTAACAAAAAAATAACTATTTGAATCCTTAATCAAAATAGAATTATATTTGAACAAAAAGGATGAATTTTCAACCAAAGAGTTGAGTTTACAACCCACAAAGATTTTTCAGTCAATAAACAAAAAAAAATGTCAGCCAAGATTTTGTATTTTTAAGTCAAAAAGAATCTTGAACTATATAACAGTTACAATTTCAAACCGAAAATATAAACTTGTACAACAAAGTTAATTGCCAATAGATATGTTTAATTTTAAAGTGGAAAAAATTATTTTTAACTAAAATTATGAATCTTTAAACGAAACAAATAATTTGTAATCCAATGGTAGAAACCTAAAACAAAGATAAATTTACCACATAAAAAGACCACTTTTCAACAAAATGCATGAATTTTAAACTAGAAAAGATTAATTTTAAATAAAACATAGAATTATTAAATACTGAACTAAAGAATTGAATTTCTAAAGAAAAAGATGGAAGTTTTTTCTCATGAGATTAAAATTCCACCAAAAAGGGCGAATTTTCAAACAAATAGTGGAATTTTAAGCAAAAAAAATGTTTATTCACCAAAATAGTTGAGTCATTTACTAAAAATGATTAACTTTAAATAAAACATTTGCTACTTTAGTTATAAAAGATGCAAGTCATTTCTTATTAAATAACACGAATTTTCAACAAAAGAGTGGAATTATCAACTAAGAAAGATTTTTCAGTCCCTAAAGAAAAATATTTCCATCCAAAATTGTTATATGTTTATGTCAGGTGATGAACTTTCAACAACAAAAATAATTTTTAACTAAATAGTTCAATTTTTCACTAATCAAATCTTATACCAAATTTGTTAGTTATGGAAATGGAATCGTTACATTTTTGACTAAAAATTATATATTATCTATTGAAATTATCTATTTAGTTACAAATTCATTTATTTTATTTATATCTTTTTTTTGGTTAAAAATTACATTATTTTTGGTAGGAAATTAATTTTTTAACTGAAATGATAAATCAATTTTTTAATTATATTAAATACTCGAATTTTTCTACCCAAAAAGACAAATTTTTAACGAAATACGTGAATCTTCAACTAAAAAAATCAATTATGAACCAAAAATAAAATAGTTAAATATTTAACAATTCAATTAAATTTTCAAAAAAAAATATTTTTCAATCACTAAGAATAAAAATTCTAATCAAAATGTTAATTTTTTTTTGCCAAGAAAAATAATTTTGAACATACATTAAATTTGTAATCAAGAAAGGTAAATTTCCTTTTCGAAAAGAGTAATTTTCAACGAAAAAAGTTATATTTTAACATAATTGTCGAATTTTCAACAACAAAGTTAAAACTTTAACCACAAGTTGAATTCTTAATCAAAAAAATTATAAAACTTTTCGTTTGTAATACTTACTTATTATATTAACACAATTTTTTTAAACTCTAATTTAATTCTATTGTGTAATTCTAATCGGTCGGTTTTTTAAATGGCGTGAGGGAGTATAGAAAATTTCATAAGAATGTTTGTCATCATTTTTACATGACCCTTAAATTTCAACTTCTTTTTATCGAAAATTTTTAAATCCCTTACCTATATCAACTATTTAAATAAAAGAGAATAGTAATTGGAAGCTTTCAACTAATCTAATCCTAAAAAGTTTATTATTTCTATTCAAATAAAAATGTATATAATAATTAAATAAATTTATTTAATGAATTTGTTCATTAACTATATTGATTTAATTAATACATACATTTTTTGAGCATTTGTACTTATTCTTTCTAAAATATATGAAGAAATCTTTTTTTTAACACAGTCAAAGACGACAAACTTATCTGAATTTTAACACCAAGAAGGAAGGAACACACGTGGGTGTCAACTTCCGGTCTGATGTTCCGGAAGATGTTCTATCGAGAAACCGCATAAATTCATGTGTCACCTTTCGCCCATTGTTAATTATTCTAATTACATATCTATTGTCTCGAAATGATCCTTGTCTGCTCTGCAAGTCAAGTAATACACATTATCTTTAATTAACCCTGTTTTTATAAATTTAAGAGATAAAGTGTTTAAATTAATTTTTGTTTCAATTTTTAAAAAAATTATTTTTAATATGTATTCTCTAAGCTCTTAGGTTAGTAGCTTAATACAAAAAAAAAACAAATACGCTTTAAAAAATTTGATAAGGTATTGTTGACATTTTATTTAACTATTCGAATAACTTTCTTCTTTCCAAGGAAACATGATCCCTTTTCTACTTTATTCTCTAGAAAGGTGAAATACTTTATAGTTCCCAGGAACATTAAATTCATTTTTTCTTTCACCCAACATTAGCTTTAAAACCACAAGAAAGACTATTATCACCGAGACTCGGTCTTCACAAATGAGCGCGGCTGCGCATATTAAATAGAGCCTATTTCAAATCCGTCAGCCGCTACTAATTCTGAAGCGGCAGCCGTAAAATCAATCCAAGAACTATTCTGTAAATCTTTCCGATTGGCGTGACACTCTCGCAATAAGAGAGGATTCTAATTTTTTTTTTGTATTTTTTTGCAGGTCACGAGGTAACAAAAGACGGCAAACGGAATATATGTGAGGAATCGTTTTTTTTCTTCTTTTTATTGCACTCTCTGTACTACATCCTTATTTGACCTATACAGATTATATTTTCAACTGTCTTAAATAATTAAAGTTTTGTAATTTCTACAGAAAATTTATACTGTGCATGACAATTCTGTATAAAATTCATTTTGGAAACTTACAATATACTTTTTTATTACACTCGAAATACTTACGGGGCTGTTCCAGATAAACTAGGTCACGTTTTTTTTGAAAACTTTTTCTTACCCTTTTTTTTACCAAAAGAGATGAATATTCAACGAAAGAGTTTTAAGCTATAAATTCGAATGTTTTAGAAGAAAGTTGACTTTTAATCCCTAAGAGATGAATTTTTAACTAACTGTTCGAATGTTCAAAGGTATAAGATTAAACTTCAATTAAAGACCGTTAAATCTTCTAAACAAAACAAAAAATTTTATGATAGAGTATAATTTTTAGCTGAGAACTTTTCTACCAAAAATATTTTGATTCCAAAGGGACGAGTTTTCTATCAAAAAATAGGAATTTTCAACAAAATGATTAAATTTTCGAAAATTATAATTTTGTAAGGAAATCATGTTTTCAATCACACAGTTTAATTTTCAAAAAACAAAATAACTATTAACCAGACAATTGAATTTTTAAACTACGTAATAAAATTGTCAACATGCACTGAGAGAAATCTTAAGAGAATAATTCACGGAAACACGTGATTCTAGAGGTAAAATTTTTACGTGCTTTAAAGTCTCGGACTCTATGATCTAAAAGCATAGAATTGGAGACCTTAGAGCAAAGTGTCGTGGCCTAATCCCTGTGTACAAAAATGAACTATTTACCAGTTTGCCAAAATAAAAAAAAAAAATAGAAAAAGTATAACAACAACAAAATAAAAAATAATTCATTTTTGAACAAAACAATTAAATTGTCAGCAAATCAGATGAGTTTCCAACTAAAATGATGAATTTTTAACACAAAAAATTAATTTTCAACGAAAAATATAAAAGTTGATATTTTACTTATAGGAAGTCTTTAATTTTAAATAAAAAATGATCAAATTTGACTAACAAAAATGAATTCTGAAAGAAAAATGTATTAGTTCATATTTCTAAAAAAATATTTCAATTATAAATAAAAAACAGTTGAATTCATCAATAAAACACGAATTTTCAACAAAATAGTCAAATTCTCAAAAAAAAATGATTAACTTTTTCATTCAGAAAAAAAATTTTTAAGGAAATTGTTGAATTTTCTAAAAAAAATAATAGAATTTTCTAACCAAAAAGCCGAATTATCAACAAATAAGTTGAATTTTTAAACTAAAAGACAAAGCTTCCACAAAATAGTTAAATTTTTAACCCTAAAATATGAATTTTTAACAAAAAAGTTATTTTTTAACCAAATAGTTCATTGTTAACCAAATAGTTGACTTTGAAATTGAAATGGATCAATTTTTAACAAAAAACGGAATAATTACATTTTTAGTGCAAAAAACTTTTAAAAAGAATTAATTTTCAACCAAATAATTCATTTTGAAGCCAATAAAATGGGCTTTTAGCATAGTTATATAATAGTTATATATGCAATGAAAAGTTTACTAATTGAAATTCAAGAATAGGATTAATTTTAAGAAAAAATGTATTACCTACATTTTAATTTTAAAAAATTAATTCCTTAATAAAAAAAAGAAACGAATTTACAGAGAGGTAAATCATTAACCAAATAGTATAGTTTTTAATCAAAGTAGGTATATTCTGAACCAAAAAATAACAGCAGGTTTTTCAATTAAAAGAATTAGTTTTCTACGAAAAATAGTTGGGTTTTCTTATCAGGATCTATTCATTCACTTCGAATTTAAGTACAAAAAATGAATTCACTGAGAAAAATAATTTTTTGGTTCAAACAAACAAATTTTCTTTAAATTGCAGCTTATTTGATTTAAACAAATTTTTATTTGAATAAAACATACTTCTTGACAATATCTATAACAAAATTTGTTTAATTAAAATAAAATATTAATTTTTTTTTTACACTAAACAAATGATTCTTTTCCAATCTATAGGTTTTGCTTATAAATATCGTATTATTTCTTTCAATTGAGTTGTGAATGTTACCTCAATTTTCATGGAAGAAATCTTTTAATTAGATTCTTATATTTATAAAATATCAAAAATTTAAATAAAATAAATAACAATCTTTCAATGTTAGAAATATTTATAAATGTATCATGTTTGGATTATTAATTTTCAATGTTATTGAAAATATAATAATCTAAATACATTGGTTAGAATCAACCAAAAAACGTATGATCTGGGGACTATGATCTTTGTCCTCAATGTTCATCCTTTGAAATATGTTCAGACTTACTTGTATATGTATACAATATATATTTATTATATTGCTCTAATATAATATATTCAAGATGACAATCTAGATATTTTTATGAAAAAGAAAGTCACTCATGTGATAAATATTTTATACATTGGTAATACAAAATAACCATAAAACTTATCAAAAATAAGGTCACTTTACCTTCATTACTTTTAAACGACAGTATTTTTGAGGATGATTGCCATACATTAAAAATACGTGCATTTTCTTATTATGTACCTTTGAGTACCATCGTAATTTTAATAATTTTCATCATGTTATATTTTCTTAAACTTGTGAGTATATTGTATTTTTATTA
>JAAAKG020137932.1:0-12775 GCA_010014905.2 Druon quercuslanigerum
TATCAATATTGTTAAAATATTGATAATTTTTAAGATTGCGAAAAAAATGTCTCTATCTCCGCTGGGATCTGAACCCACGACCTTCATTTGAAATTTCTTTTAGGTTGAGTTTGCATTGTGCAATATTTTTCAAAAATTAAAAAAAAAAAAACATTCTCAATTCCTAGTTCTTAAACTTTTTCATTTTTACGGCCGTTTATTGAAAATTGTGCAACTGGCAAGTTTTTGAATTTGATTTTTCAAAATTTTCAACAAAAAAAATCCCAGCTGTTTACGTTGAAAACTGAAAGAAAACAATTAAGAAAATTTTTTATTTTAAAATGATTTAATTTGAAACTGGCTAAAATTTAAACCAAATTATTTCGCATTTTTAAATCTAAAATTAATTAATGCAAACCTGACTATGGAGGCATTAAATATGAAATTTGACAATTTTCTACCCTATCAAGGGGGCAATTTAAGTCTTTAAAACCTCCCCACTTTCATACTTTCCATTTATAATTCCCCTCCAATACTTCCCCTCCCCTTTACTTCAACCTTCTTTGCCTCGTCCTTCCCCAACTTCTATCTTTACTAATTTCCCCTATCCTCATTGTCCTCATTACCACTCACTTTCTCCTATTTTCATTCGTCGCTTTCCCATCCCTACTCACCTCATGAACTACACTATCCCTCCCTTTACAATTCCTACTTTCCCTCCTCTTTTAAAATCGTTTCGCCTACTTCCCCAGCTACAAATACGTATTTCACTCTTACTTTCTTACTCACCTTCCCCTCCTTTCTTCTATTTTCTCTGTGCTCATGTCCCCTCATTTTCCTTCCTAGTCTTTCCTCTACTCCCCCTTTCTTAATTTACTCTCACTTTTCCTAGTTCCCTATCTCGAATGTTCCCACATTTCTCCTATTTCGCACCCCTTTATTTTTTCTTGCTGTTCCCCTTCCCCTCCTGTTACCCCCCTTACTTTACCTACTTTCTCCTAATTCTCCCTGCGTTTCCCTGTCCTTTCACCCGCTATTTCCCTATACTTCCCCTCCCTTAATTTCCCCTTATTCACCCCTACACAATTTTCCCTCATATCACTTACTCCCTGATACTCACCCGAAACTATAAGGGTTTCTGCCTGGGGCTGCGAAGCCCTAAGAGAAGCCTGACCAGAACTGGAAAATTTTGTCCAAACTGCTTATCTGCCAGAAGGGATTCTTTTATTATTTTTTTAAAGCTTTCATTTTGAGAACACTGAGTAATAGATTATATAATTATTAGATGCTTTTTCTATAATTAATATTTCAATAAATTGCAAATTTTTTTATAAAAAAGATCTCATTTGCTTCGCTGGGAATCAAACCACAGAACTTCCGATTTCCGGTATGGTTATTTTCCTTTAAGCTACTAAAGAGATCGAAAGAAAAATGCTTTTCCAAAAATACATGCTTTATCTTGCCAGGTCTGAAAAGAAGTTAGCAATTTCTGTTCTTTTCTAATGATAATACAGATTCCTTTAAAAATTCGAATACTTGCAAAGGAATGCGTGTATTTCTGAAAAAGGATTCTTCTTTCGATCTCTCTAGTAGCTTGAGGGAAAAGAAACCGACCGCCAATCAAAATTTCTCTGGTTCGATTCTCAGCGGAGCAAAAGAGAATATATTTTTTCGCAAAAAAATTTATTTTAAATATTTTCAAATTCCTCTATCAATTAATTAGAGCTTTTTAGCACTAAGTATGTTATTTTCAGCGGGAGGTTTAAATATCTAACGATTATTTGAATAGTTTACTTTACGTTACTAATGTGGGAATTAGAAGTGAAGACAGGGACACCGAAAAGCGTTCAGTCAGGGCAGAGGGAAGCGGAAACTGCAGAATAGTAATCAACTGCTATAATAATAATCGAAAAAGTTGTCCCAGCATCGAGAATCTCTGAGCTCTAATACGAAATGCGCTGATGGGAAATACTTGTTTCGTGGCGACTGCCACGAAAGTTGATTGGCGCACCGTCGTCCACGTTTCATCGAGGGTCGTGTTCAATTAATGGGCTCCGAACTTCTCTGCGAATTATTTACGAGATTTAAGTTTTTCTCGATCTGGGAGGACTGGCTGACCCATTACAAATAATTACTCACAAATTTTTAATTTCTTACTTACTTCCTAATAGCAACTTCACGGAAAAAAATTTGCACTTTAGAAATGGCCGAATTTGTTCCGAACTATAAAGACTTTTTTGAGGAGAAATAATATAATTCAGACCGTAATCAAAATTCAACTTCCCTCAAAACAGAAATCCTATCTTTTTAAGTAATTTTGAATCTTCATGATAGAGCAAGATAGAAAAAATATAATTATCAATCTTTTTCTATCTCTTTTCTATTAAATCCTATTCTTGAACTATTTTCGTCAATATTTTTCTTTTTTTTAATCTTAATTCCCGTCTATCTTTACTCATTTTCATTTTATTTCATTTGGACCACCTGAATTCTGGTTAATCTTTTTCAATTCCTTATCATCTACCTCTTTCTATTCTACGTCTCTGAACGTCTTTCTTATTTTACCTTCTTGTTAATCTCAATTCTCGTCTATCCATTTTAATTTTGGCTTCTCTATCTCATCCTATCCTTTAACTAACCACGTCAATATTTTTCCATCTCTTTTTCAATCTAAATTCGCGCCTATCTTTTTCAGTATTCTCTTCTGTATGTCATCTGATCCTACAAACATCATATCTTACATCCGTCAACATCTTTTTTTTATATCTCTTTTTGAATCTAAATTTACTACTATCTATTTAAATACTCTCTTCCCTATATCATCCTATCCTTTTTTGATCCACGTCAATCTTCTTCTATCTCTCTGTTAATCTAAATTCCCGTCTATATTTCTTAATCTCTTCTTCTCTATCACGTCTGATCCTATATCTAATAAATTTCTTCTGCTTAAATCTCCTTTTCTCTATCTCATCCTATCCTTTATCTATGAACGTCCATATTTTCTATATCTGCCTGTGAATCTAAATTCACGTCTATCTTTATCAATTTTGCCATATCCCTAATCTATCAGCACCAATCTTTTTCTAACTCTCTGTCATTTAAATTCCCGTCTATCTTTCTTACTTTTTTTTTCTCGTCGTATCCTACATCTACCAAAGTTTATCTTTTTCAGTCTCCTTTTTTTCATCAGATCCTACCTTTATTTATCCAGGTCAATCTTTTTCTATCTCCTTGTCCATCATAATTCCCCTGTATCTTTTTCTATCTTTTTGTGAATATAAATAGACCTTTATCTTTCTTAATACCCTCTTCCTTATATCATGCTGTCCCTTGCCTATCCACGTAAATTTTTTTTTGTCTCTTTGTCAATTTAAAATTACGTCTATCTTTTTCAATACCCTTTACACTATCTCATTCGATCCATTATGTAGCCACGTCAATATCTTACTATCTGTCACTCAATTTAAATTGCTATCTGTCTTTTTTCATTTTTTGTTCTCTATCACATTATTTGCCTATCCATGTCAATCTTTTATATCTCTCTGTCAATCTAAATTTCTGTTTATCTTTTTTAATCTTCTCGCCTTTATGTCATCATATCATACATCTGTCAACTCCTATCTTTTTCTATCTTTTTTCTAATCTAAATATACGATTATCTTTCTTCATACCCTCTGCTCTGTCTCAAACTAACATTTGCCTATCCACATGAATCTTTTTCTATCTCTTTGTTACAATCTCCTGTTTCATCGTTTTATACATCTATCAACGTCTATATTTCCATATATATTCTTGAAGCGAAATTCACAAATATCTGTTTCGATCTTCTCCTCTATCTCATTCTATACTTCATCTGAGCACTTCCACATTTTTACATCGGTTTGCCAATCTTTTTTTTATCTCTTTTTAAATCGATGTTCCCGGCTATCTTTATTCACTATCATTTTATCTCACTTTGATCATCTGAATTCATGTTCATCTTTTCCAATGCCTTATCCTCTAATTCATCCTCTTCTACGCTTCTACACGTATTTCTTATTCTCCCTTTTTGTTGATCTAAATTCCCGTCTATCTTTTTAAATACCCATTCCTCTATCCCATGCTTTCCTTTATGTATATACGTTAATCTTTTTCTATCTCTCTTTGGATCTAAATTCGCCATATCCCCAATCTATCAGCGTCAATCTTTTCTATTTCTCTCTCATTTCAAATGCACGTCTATCTTTCCTAATCTTTTCTTTTCTGTCCCTTCGTATCCTACATCTACCAATTTTTTTATTTTTTAAATTTCCTTTTCTCTATCTCATTCTATCCTTCATCTACCCACGTCAATATTTTTCTAACTCTCTGGCTGTCTTAATTCTCGTCTATCTCTTTCTATCTCTCTGTCAATTTACATTCACGTCTTTTTTCATTACCCTTTTCTCTGTCTCATCCTATCCTTCATGTATCCACGTCATCATATTATGTATTATACATCTATCATGAACTATCTTTTTATATGAATTCATGAATCGAAATTGACGAATATCTATTTTAATCTTCTTTTCTCTGCCTCATTCACATTTTTCCACCAGTCTGTCAATCTTTTTCCATCTCTTTTTCAATCGATATCCCCGTCTATCTTTATTCACTATGATTTTATTTAATTTCAGCTATTTGAATTCACGTTTATCTTTGTCAATGCCTTATCCTCTATCTCATCCTATTCTACGCCTCTACACGTATTTCCTATGCTACTTTTTTGGTACTCTGAATTCCAGCCTATCTTTTTCAATATCCTTCCTCTATCTCATGCTGCCCTTTATGCATCTACGTCAATCTTTTTCTATCTCTCTTTGAATCAAAATTCCCCTCTATCTTTCTTAATATCTTTTTCTTTATCGCGACGCATCCTACATCTCCCAAATTTTTTCTTTTTCAATCTCCCTTTCTCTATCTCACCCTATCCTTTATCTATATGCGTCAATATTTTTCTATCTCTATTTTAATTTTAATTACTGTCTATCCCTTTCTATTGCTTTGTCAATCCAAATTGAAGTTTATCATTTTTTAATAGCCTCTAATTAATCTCATGCTATAATTTGCTCAGTCACATCCATTTTTCTGATCTCTTTTCCAATTAATATTCCCATCTATCTTTTTTAATCCGATCTTCTTCATCTCATCCTACACTTTATCTATCACCATCAAGACTTTTTTATCTTTCTGTCAATCCAAATTGCCGTATATCTTTTTAATACTCTTTCCTGTATATCATGCTGTCTTTTATGTATCTGCGTCAATCTTTTTCTATCTCTCTTTGAATATAAATACCCTCTATCTTTCCTAATATCTTTTTTTATCGCGACGTATCCTACATCAACAAAATTTTTTCTTTTTCAATCTCCTTTTCTCTATTTCATCCTATCCTTTATCTATCTACGTCAATATGTTTCTATCTCTCTATCTGTCTTAATTCTCGTATATCTCTTTCTATCTCTTTGTCAATCTCTATTCACATCATTGTTTTTATTATCTTTTACTCCATCTTATCCTATTCTTCATATATCTACGTCAATATTTTTATATCTTTTATTGAATATAAATGGCCATTTATCTTTTTTCATCTATCTCATAATTTTCCTACCCACGTCAGTCTGTCAACTCTTATCTTTTTTTATCCCTTTTTTAATCTAAATATACGTTTACCTATCTTCATACCCTCTTCCCTATCTCATCCTACCATTTTCCTATCCACGAGAATCTTTTTCTATCAGTTTGTAACAATCTCCTCTTTCCTGTTTCCTATTCCCGTCTATCTTTTCATATGTTTTCGTGAATCGAAATTGACTTATATCTATTTCAATCTTCTCTTCTCTATCTCATTCTATCGTTTATCTAAGCACGTCATCATTTTTCCATCAGACTGTCAATCTTTTTCCATCTCTTTTTCAATCGATATCGCCGTATATCTTTACACAATATCATTTTATTTCATTTTGGCCATCTGAATTCACGTTTATCTTTGTCAATGCGTTATCCTTGATCTCATCCTATTCTACGCCTCTACACGTATTTTTATGCTACCATTTTGTTAATCTGAATTCATTGAATCATAAGTCTCCTGTATCTTTCTTAATATCTCATTCTTTATCGCGACGTATCCTACATCTACCAATTTTTTTCTTTTTTAATCTCCTTTTCTCTATCTCATCCTATCCTTGATCTATATACTTCAATCTTTTTCTATCTCCCTTTTAATCTTTATTACCTTCTATACCTTTCTATTTCTTTGTCAAACGAGATTGAAGTTTATCATTTTTTAATAGCCTCTTATTTATCTCATGCTATAATTTGCCGAGCCACGTCAATTTTTTAAATCTCTTTTCCAGTGAATATTCACATCTATCTTTTTCAATACAATCTTCATCTCATCCTATTCTTTATTTATCACCATCAAGACTTTTCTATCTTTCTGTCAATATAAATTCCCATATACCTTTTCAATACCCTTTCCTCTATCTCATGCTGTCCTTTATGTACCTACGTTAATATTTTTCTATCTCTTTTTGAATCTAAATTCCCTACAATCTTTTTTAATATCTTCTTCTCTATCGCGTCGTTTCCCATATCTATTAAATTTTTTCTTTTTCAATCTCCTTTTCTCTATCTCATCCTATCCTTTATTTATCCACGTCAATATTTTTCTCTCTGTCTGTCTTAATTCTCGCCTATCTCTTTCTATCTCTTTGTCAATCTAAATTCACGTTTTTTTCCAATGCCCCTTTCTCTATCTCATCCTATCCTTCATATATCCACGTCAATCTTTTTTTATCTCTCTGTCAATATAAATTACTGTTTATCTTTATTACTCTTCTCTTCTTTATCTCATCATTTTGTACATCTAGCAACTCCTATATTTTTCTAACCCATTTTTAATCTAAATACACGTTTATCTTTCTTAATACCCTCTTCTCTATCTCATCCTACCAATTGACTATGCATGTGAATCTTTTCCTACCTCTTTGTTACAATCTCCTCTTTCCTGTTTCATCGTATTATACATCTATCAATGTCTATCTTTTCATATGTATTCTTGAATCGAAATTGACAAATATCTATTTCAATCTTCTCTTCTCTATGTCATTCTTCCCTTTATCTCATCACGTATATCTTTTTCTGTCTGTCTGTCGATCTTTTTTCAATCTCTTTTCCAATCTAAATTTCCAAGTTCTATCTTTCTGTATCTTTTTGTTAACATAAATTGATGTCTATCTCTCTTGATCCACTTTTTCTGCGTTATCATATCAATTGTCTATCCATGGTAATCTTTTTCTCTATCTCTGTTAATCCGAATTTTCCTTCATCTTTTTTATTACCTTATTTAGCTCATCATATCCTGCATGTGTCAAAACCTATATTTTTATATCTCCTTTTTAATCTAAAATTACGACTATCTATTTCAATACCTTCTTCTCTATCTCATCCTATTTTTTTGTGTCCATGTCAATCTTCTCCTATCTCTCTGACAATCTAAATTCCCGTCTATCTTTCTTAATCTCTTCTCTCTACCTTCACTTATCCTACATCTACCAAACTGTTTTCTTTTCAATCTCCATTTCTCTATCTCATTATATCCTTTATCTATATACGTGAATCTTTTTCTATCTCTCTTTCAATCCTAATTACATCAATCCGATCTTCTTCATCTCGTCCTATACTTTATCTATAACCATGAACTTTTCTATCTTTTTGTCAATTTTAATTGCCGTCTATCCTTTTTAAATTCCCGAACTCTAACGCATTGTATCCTTAATCCATCATCGTTTATCTTCTTCTATATATTTGTTAATCTTATTTTGCATTTCGCTTTCTCAATCTCCTTTCCTCTATGCCATCCTAAACTTTATCTACCTACGTCAATCTTTTTCTATCTCTCTTTTAATCTAAGGTCCCCCTTATATTTTTAAATATCTTCTCTATCGGGTCGTATCCTACATCTACCAAATATTTTCTTTTTCAATCTCCTTTTCTCTATCTTATCTTATCCTTTATCTATATACGTCAATCTTTTTTTATCTCTCTTTCAATCTTAATTACCGCCTATAGCTTTCTATTTCTTTGCTAATCTAAATTGACGTTTATCATTTTTAATAGTTTCTTTTTTATCTCATGCTATGCTATTAAAATCTATATTTTTTAATCCAAACTTCTTAATCTCATCCTATTCTTTATCTATCACTATCAACTTTTCTATCTTTCTGTCAATCTTAATTTCCGTCTATACTTTTTAATCTCTCGAACTCTCTTGCATCGTATCCTTAATCCATCATCGTTAACCTTATTTTATCTATTTGTCAATCTTATTTTTCATCCCGCTCTTTAAATCTCCTTTTCTCTATCCCTTCCCAATCCCTATCTGCCTACGTGAACCGTTTTCTGTCTGTAAATATAAACTTCCGTCTATCTTTATCAATCTCCGATTCCTTATATTAACCTACGCTACTTTTATCAAGGTCTACTTTTATTTATCTCTTTGTTAATATAAATTTATGTATATCTCTTTCAATCCCTTCTTTCTGTCTTATCCTATCATCCATCTATCCACTTAAAACTTTTCTATCTCCTTTTCAATCTAAATTCTCGTTGTCTTGTTTAATATCTTCTCTATTTCATTCTATGTTTTTCCTATCCATGTCAATATTTTTCTATCTCTTTCTCAATCCAAGTTCACGTTTATCTTTTTCAAGCTCCATTCTCCAACATTTTTAAGCTCACCTTCTCCATCGCATCGTATCCTACGTTTATTATCGTTTATTCTCTTCTATCTATTTACCAATCTTATTTTTTATCTATCTTCTTCTGTCTCCTTTTCTCTACTTCAACCTATCCTTCATGTATTTACGCCAATCTTTTTCTATCTGTCTGTTAATCTAACTTCCCATCTATCTTTATCAATCTTCCCTTTTTTATCACTTCCTATTTTACTTTAATAAAGGTCAATCTTTTATATCTCTTTCTCAATCATTGCGAATCTTTCTCTATCTCTCTGTCAATCTGAATTCTCGTATATCTTTCTTAATATTTTTTTCTCTATCTCAGCGTATCCTACACCTACGAAATTTTTTTTAAATTTCCTTTTCTCTATTTCCTCCTATCTTTATACATCCACGTCAATATTTTTATTTCTTCTTGTTAATCTTAATTTCTGTCTATCTCTTTCTATCTCATTGTCAATCTAAATTTCCGCCTATCCTTTTTAATAACCTCTTCACTATCTAACATCGTTCATCTTCCTCAATATCCTCTTCCTAAATATCCTCTTCTTTATCCCATCGTATCCTGCATCCATTATCGTTCATTCTCATCAATCTCTTCATCAATCTTATTTTGCATCTATCTTTTTCAATCTCCTTTCTCTACTCCAACCTACCCTTCATCTATTCACGCCCATCTTTTTTCTATCTGTCTGTCAATCTAAATTCCCGTCTATCTTTAATTATCACTCTGCTTATCTAGATCGATATCTATCTCTTTCAATCCCTTCTGTTCAGTCTTATCATCTTAACCTTCTTCTATCCACGTCAATGTTTTTCTATCTCTCACTCAATCTAAATTCCCATCAATCTTTATCAATCTTCCCTTCTTTATCTCTTCCTATCCAACTTTTACTTTCCTATCTTATCCTTTACCCTTTTTATGTCTCCCTATCAATCTAAATTCCCGTTTGTGTTGTTTCATATCTTCTCTATTTCATCCTATTCGTAGCCCATCCACGTCCATCTAAGTTCAGGTTTATCTTGTTTAATCTCCTCTTTTCTGTTTAATCCTATTGCGTATCTATTCACGTATATATTTATATATTTCTCTGTCAATCTATATTCTACTCTATCTTTTTTAATCTTTACTTCTTTATCCTATCCTCTCTTACATTTTTTAACGTCTACATTTTTTTAATTCTTTGTTAATCTAAATTCACGTTCATCTTTTACCATCTTCCTTTCCTTATCTCATCGTACCATACATTTATCAACGTCTATATTTTTTATTACTCTCTTTCCTAGCTCATTCCAACATGTCCTGAATATATCAAATTTGATCTTTTGCTATCTCCTTGTCAAGCTAAATTTACGTCAATCTTTTTCAATTCTCTACTCTCTATCTCATTCTATCCTTTTTCTATCCAAGTCAACTTAAAGGTTTTGCCGTTAGGTGGCAAACGATAAAAGTAACCAACAAGTGAACAAGAGAATTTTTAAACAAACAAAATTTTTAAGTGTGTATGTAGGTATATAGGAATGGGCGTTATGTTATCTTTCTGGTACGTGACCAACGTCTAATTAATTTTCAAAATAAATTCCACAGCTTTCCGACGGTTTCTCGAATTTTAAAGAATAGAAAATAATGCATAAAGACTTAAATTTATAATAAAGAGATTAAAATAAATAAAAAAAGATAGCGGTCCTCAGTTAGAAAATATAGAGAAAGAGTTAAAAAAATATTGAAATTCCTGTGATAGGTAGACTAAAGAATAGAAAATATAAGACTTCTCGTTGTCAGCAAGTATTGAAGACTAAAGCAACAAAAATTAAAAGCGTTCAAAATTAAAATTTTTAATTAAAAACATTGTAAGTTTATTAACTATATAAAATAAATAGTTATAAATAAGATGTAAAAAAAATTAACAATAATAAACTGCATTATTTGATTAAGTTTTAATTGCTTTAAAAAAAAATTTTAACTAAGAGTTTTAATTTCTCAATTTCGATGACCGTGGCAATTTTTTTCGAAAGGGAAAATAACTTCGATATAATTGGTAATTTTTATTATAGAATAAAATGGCTACTCTGTATTTTTAATTAAATACAAATGTGCAATTTTGAAGATTAAAATTGTCATTCTAAAATTTCAAACAAAATGGTTCAGTTTTACAGTTATCCATAAAAATAATTTATGTTTTTGATGCTTTACTATTACTCTTTGAAATTCGAGACTATCTAATTATAAAATTTTAAATAATAACCTATAGATTTTAAAAGATTTTTAAGTTAACAGCTACAATTTTAAACTACATTATTATATTATATAATATTATTCTATTATATTATCAATCTTTAAAGCGCCAGACTTTAGAAAAGAATATATTTAAAAAATGTTTAAAAACTTTTCAATTTTCTATCCATATAGACGAATTTTAAACAAAATACAGAAAAATTTACAAAAAAGTTAAAATATTAACTTGTAAATGAAAATTTTCAAAAAAAAAAAAAAATAGCTACATGTAAAAAAATTTCATTTTTGCGCAAAAAAGGAAGTTTTCACACAAAAGTTTAATTTTTAAATAAATAGTTTTGTTTTTCATAAAGTAGAGCAACTTTAAACTGAATAGTTGATTAATTAAAAAAAAGAATCGAATTTTCAGTAAAATAGTTGAATCCTTAACCAAAAAAATTAGTTTCTAATTTAAAATATAAATTATTAACAAAAAATTTAATAGTTAAATTTTCCGAAAAGAAAATAATTCAATTATTTTTATAGAATAAGATAAATTTTTAACTAAACTGATGAAACATCAACAAAAAAGTAAATTTTAAGAAAATAGTTCAATAAATTTTCAACAAATGAAAATGAATTCTCAAACAACATTGAAACTTTTGAATTTTCAGTTTAAAATAATTCATTTTCAACAAAGGGGTTATATTTTAAACCAAAGTAATGAATTTTCAACTAAAATAATGAGACTTCAACAAAAAATTGAATTTATAAGAAAAGAGTTTCATATTCAAGGAAAGATTTGAATTTAAAACTAAAAAGTTTAATTTTTAATTAGGAAGATTAACTTTCTACATAAGAAGATAAATTTACAACAAAATATCTGCATTTTGAATGAAGTTCTTGAATTTTCCAGTAAATAAAATAAATTCATAAACAAAAATGAAACAGTTGAATTAAATGCACAGAATTCGTGAAAATAGAAACAAGAATCCGAAAGACAAATTCGGACAACCACCTTAAAATGTTCCCATTGAAGTTTAAAAACGATTACATTTTTTCCTAGAAAGAAAAAGAAAAAATGATCCTTTTGGAAAAAAAGTGAGCAAAAAAGTGAAAAGGACATCAGCCCAATACACTTTTTTCATATATTTTATTTATTTTTATTTTTTTTTTTTATTTTTTTTTATTATTTTTATTTATTTTATTTGCAATAAATAATCACCGACGTTGTGGAACTCGTACAGCACGCTTGTCCAAGCAAAAAAAAAAATAATACAAAAAAATAAAATATACCTGAGTAGGTGGGACCAGCAACAAAATCAACAGCCGATTATTTTTCCGATGGTTCAAGTGACCAAAAATTAAAATACCGAATATTAGCATGCCGAAATTTATTTTAAGGAAAACTAATTTATTGAATGATTAATTGACCGAAACCCATTTTAACGAATGATTAATTGGCCGAAAATTATTTGAACGAATGTCGAATTATTCGAAAAATAATATTAGCTAAGATTGATTTTTCCGAAAATCATTTAACCGAGGGTACAAATATCCGAAAATTTATAAAATATTTATTTCCATTCAGATAGATGTTTAATAAAAAATAAAAGACTCTTTTTTTTATCATTTATCCTGCTTTTTTTACATTACCAGGACCCGCCATGTTTTGAGGCTATTTCAATTTCTTCATCAGTGTAATTTTTATAAAAAACTTCTTAGGAATACTTGATTCTTGTCCAGGGGTCCGGGGTTCGATCCCTGAGCCGGTACCTCTGGAAATTTTTCTATGTACCTTTACCGAGGTTCTGGTGGTTCG
>JAAAKG020137933.1:0-12775 GCA_010014905.2 Druon quercuslanigerum
AAGTGGACTTAGCGCATCTTAGCTTTTGCGAGTTATATTACTAAAAATGGTATGAAATTTTAAGAAAGCTTAGTTTCCCTAAAAATTGGACTTAGCGCCTTTTAGCTTTTGCTGGTTATATTACTAAAATTGGTATGATTCTAGAAAAAATTTAGTTTCGTCAAAAAGTGGACTTAGTACCGTTTAGCAATTCTTAGTTTAATTACTTTTAGACTGCTCTTTTTAAACAAGAGTTTCTAAGTCCGGTATATCTGAAATAAGATTTATTTCGTATTCTTTCACGATTTTTTCCGTCGGATATGGCGAATAACAGCGTTCAACAGCGTTCGCTCTCCGCAACAAGTTCCTCACTTCTTTCTGCTTTGAATATATGCATTTTGATTACCCATATACTCTTGCATTGTTGTATTATTCGGAACTCTATTTTAAATTCTCGGGTTCGAAGTTCACTCTTCGGGTTTTACCTGAATTACATATGAAGTCATTTAAATTTGTTACATATAATCATGACACCTTGTGGGGTCAAGTTAGACAACTGTGTTCAATAGGGGAAAAAATGTATCGCGATAACAACCAAGTTCGAGACGTGAGCCTTACATTCATAGTCGACAATTTTAAACAAGCCACTCATTTCAACTAAAGAGGCAATTATTTTTTTACAATTAGTAAACAAAATTAGTTTTTTTAAAACTAAATCAACATTTTCAATAACATAGATAAATTTTTAAATTAATAGTTTAATTCTTAAGAAAAAATATGAATTTAAATTTAAATTTAAATTTAAATCTGAATTTTAAAAAAATCAACCTTTTCAACTATTCAAGATATTTTCGTCATAAGTGAAAAAAAATTCAATAACTAATTGTTGATTTTTTAAGTCAAAAAGACGTATCTTTAACCCGGAAATATGCAATTTGATCAAAAAAGTTAATTTTAAACCAAAAGGATAAATGAATTTGTAAATGAAAAATATTAATATTTAGCCAAAAATAAAATAGTTAAAATGATGGAAAAATGAATTTTCAACCGAAATTATAAATTTTCTAAAAGAGAATTATTTTTTTACAAAAAAAAACGGACTTATAACAAAATAGTTAGATTTTTCGCGAAAGACATTAATCTTAAACCAAATTTTTAAATTTTCGAGCTAAAAAGACGAATTTTCTCTAAAAAAGTTGATTTTTCAACTGAATATTAACAAACATTTTCAAGCAAAAATTAAATATTTACAATTTTAGTTAAAATAAAAAAATTTTAACTGAATAGCTTAATTTTCAATCTAAGAAATTAATTTTGAACTTAAATGATGAATTTTTAACTAAACAGGTATACTTTATTAACCAAAAGGGTAATAGCTCAATTTGCAGCAAAAAATGTATCTTTTTCGTTAAAATTTTTTTTTTTAAATTAGATTAAATATTTAGAGAAGATTATTCTTACAGGTTGACAATTCATATTTTTGGTAGAAAATTAATCCTCTGGGTTGAAAATTTATATTTTTTATTGAATAGTAATCTTCTTATATTAAAGTGTATATTTTTCATTAAAAATTAATTTCTTGGATTAAAAATTTAAATATATTGTTAAATATTGGATTTTTAATTGAGAATTAAATTATTCGAGAAAAAAAGAATTTTGAACAAATCAGCTAAATTTCAAAAAAGAAAAAAATTTGTTTCCAAAAAGATGAAGTTTTAAGTATTGAGCCCACCTTTTTACCAAAAACACCAATTTTTAACCAAATAGTTGAATTTTCTACTCAGAAAGATAAATTTTCCACTTAAAATAGAATATTTCAATTTTCAAGTAGAACAAAATTTTAATAAAATAAAAAACATTTTTGAAAAAATAATAAAGGTTTCTACCAAATTTATGACTTTTTAACCAAAAAATTAAATTTATAGCAAAAAAGAGGAATTTTTAACTAAAAAGAATGAATTTTCAACATAAACTGGATTAGTTACATTTTTAGTTAAAAAATTTAATTCTCAATAAAAAAAATACAATATTTATTAATATATTTAAATTTTTAATCAAAGAAATGAATTTTTAACTAAAAATATTAATATTCAACAAAAAATAAAATAGTTAAAATGATAGAAAAATTAATTTTCAGCAACAACAAAAAAGACGAGTTTTCAAAAAAACTTTGAACCAAAAGAATCAAATTTTAACCGAAATTATGAATTTTCTAAATGAGAATTATTTGTTACACAAAAAAACGGACTTATAACAAAATAGTTAGATTTTTCGCAAAAGAAATAAATCTTAAACCAAATTTTGAAATTTTCGAGCTGAAAAAACGAATTTTCTCTAAAAAAGTTGATTTTTCAACTAAATATTAACATACATTTTCATGCAAAAATTAAATATTTACAATTTTAGTTAAAATCAAAAAATTTTAACTGAATAGCTTAATTTTCAATCTAAGAAATTTAATTTTGAACTTAAATGATGAATTTTTAACTAAACAGGTATACTTTATTAACCAAAAGGGTAATAGCTCACTTTGCAGCAAAAGATGTATCTTTTTCGTTAAAATTTTTTTTTTTTAAATTAGATTAAATATTTAGAGAAGATTAATCTTACAGGTTGACAATTCATATTTTTGGTAGAAAATTAATCCTCGGTTTGAAAATTTATATTTTTTATTGAATAGTAATCTTCTTATATTAAAGTTTATATTTTTCATTAAAAATTCATTTCATGGATTAAAAATTTAAATATATTGTTAAATATTGGATTTTTTATTGAGAATTAAATTATTCGAGAAAAAAAGAATTTTTAACAAATCAGCTAAATTTCAAAAAAGAAAAAAATTTGTTTCCAAAAAGATGAAGTTTTAAGTATTGAGCTTACCTTTTTACCAAAAACACCAATTTTCAACCAAATAATTAAGGTTTCTACCAAATTTATGAATTTTCCAACAAAAAATTAAATTTCCAGAAAAAAGAGGAATTTTCAACTAAAAAGAATGAATTTTCAACGAAAACTGGATTAGTTACATTTTTAGTTAAAAAATTTAATTCTTAATAAAAAAATACAATATTTAATAATATATTTAAATTTTTAAGCAAAGAAATGAATTTTGAACGAAAAATATAAATTTTTGCTTATAAGATCAATATTCTACCACAAAAGACAGTCTTTTAAAAAAATAATTCATTTTTAAACAAGAAAGAAGTAAAAGTCCATGCACATTCTAATTTTCTAAGTCCAAAATTCTAGATCCTATGTCCTAAGTTGTAAATTTTAGGTCATAATTTTTATATTCTAAGCCACAAATATGCAAAGTGATTCAACTAAATTATTTCCCATTTTAAACTTAGAATATCCTATGACCAACTTTATAAGTCCCAGGTTATTTTATTGATATAATCCTCAATTTTTGCAGGCACAAAGGTCAAACAAATTAAATGACATACAAGTCCTAAGTTCCAAGTTCTTAATTCCTAGCCTTAAACTCTAATCCTTAGTCCTGAGTATTTATATAAGTATTTATATAAGTCCATTATTTTTAGTGAACAAAGTGAGTCAACTGAATAAATTACGTTTTTTAAATTTATAATATTCTAAGGCTAATCTCATAAGTCCGAAGATGTTAAAATGTTATAAGTCCTCAATTTAGAAAAACAGCGATATATATAAATAAAAGACAAAAAAGGTCTGAATTCTAAATTTCAATTCCCTAAGTTCAAACTCTTAAACTCGGATTTCTATTTTTCTAATATATAAGTCCTTAGATGTTGAAGTGCTATAATTTCTGAATTTTTTGAGCTACAAAAGTCCATCTAATTATAGGACATACAAATCCTAAATTACAAATTCTAAGTTTCGAAGTCCAAACTCTTAATACCTACCTTCTATGTTTCTGATCCTAAACCATATATTCTAAATTCCAAGTCCTAAGTTATTCAAGTGATATAAGTCCTTCATTTTTGGAAACGCTGCAGTCAAACTAATTAAAAGACATAAAAGTCCTAAATTACAAATTCTAAGCTCTTAAGTTCAAACTCTGATCTCTACTTTAAGGGCTTTGTATCCTATCTCATAAGTTCTAGATCCTTGGTCCTAATTCCTAAGTGCTAAGTCTTAATTTCTAAGTCCTAAGTACATTAACTCGAATTTGCAGATTGATTTAACCGAATAAATCTTTATCTTTAACTTATTACGTCCTTAGTCCATCCTTATAAGTCTCAAGGTATGGAACTGATGTAACTCCTCTATTGTTGAAAATACCAAACTCTTAATATCTACCTGCTATTTTTTAGATCTTGAATTCTAAGTTCTAGATCGTAAGTCCGAAGTTCTAAGTTCTAAGTCCTGATTTCAGTCTCCTAAATTTGCAAAGTGATTCAACTGATATTAAAAGTTTAATATCCTGAGAACCAACTTATAAGTCCCAAATTATAAAAGGAACATAAGTCCTCAATTTTTTTAAATACAAAAATCAAACTAATTAAAATACATAAAAGTCCTAAAGTAAATTTATTAAGTTCCTAAGTTCAAACTCTTAATATTTACATTCTGTATTTTAGATCTTAAATTAGAAGTTCTAGATCCTAAGTCCTAAGTTCTAAGTCTTAAGTTTTAAGCCCTAGGTATAATCTTCTAAATATGTAAATCGATTCAACTGAATTACTCATAATATTAAACTTATTATATCCTGAGACCCGCCTTACGAGTCTAAGTTATTTAACTGACATTATTCTTCTATTTTTTTAAACAAGAAAATCAAACTAATTGAACTACATAAAAGTCCTAAAGTACAAATGCTAAGTCCTAAGTCCAGGTCTTAAATCTTCAGTCGTATTTTCTTGTTATGAATTACAATAAATACGTCCTAAGTCTTAAGTTCTAAGTCCTAGGTCCAATCTTTAGAATGTGCAAAGTGATTCAACTGAATAATCATTCATCTTTATCTTATAATAATAATCTAAGCCTAAACTTATGAGTCCTACTATATATGAGTGGCATAAGTCTTCAATTTTTAATATAATATATTTTTTTATTTTAACCTTTAGGATTTAGATTCTCAATCCTAAGTCCTAATTCCAATCACCCAAATATGGAAGACGATTGACCTGAATGAATCTTTAACTTAAACTTATATTATTCTACTACTAACCTTATAATTCCTAAGTTATTTAAGTGGCACAAGTCCTCCATTAGAAAAAAAGTCAAACCAATTCAAATACACAAGAGTCCTAAAGTACAAGTTCTAAGTGCCTAAGTCCAAACTCTTAATCTGAAGAAATCCTAAGTCCTAAGTCCAGTCAACGATATGTGGAGAGTGTTAAAACTGAATGAATCTCCATCTTGAACATATGATATCCTATCACCAAACTTATAAGTCCCAAATTATTTAGGTCATATAAGTCCTCTATTTTCAGAGGCATACAAGTACAACTAATTGAGACATAAATGTCACAAAGTCTAAATTATAAGTCTATAAGTCCTGACTTGATGTTTTAAATTTGATTAGATCCGCAATCCTATGTCCTAAGTCCTAAGTCCAGTCAACGATATGTGGAGAATGATAAAACTGAATGAATCTCTATCTTAAACATATATCCTATCACCAAACTTATAAGTCCTAAATTATTTAAGTGATATAAGTCCCCTTTTTTAGAGGCATACAAGTCCTACTAATTAAAAGACATAAAAGTTACAAAGTCCAAATTATAAATCTATAAGTCCTGACTTGATGTTTTAAATTTGATTAGATCTAAAATCTTAAGTCCTAAGTCCTAAAGTCCAGTCAACGATATGTGGAGAATGATAAAACTGTATGAATCTCTATCTTAAACATATATCCTATCACCAAACTTATAAGTCCTAAATTATTAAAGTCATATAAGTCCTCTAATTTCAGAGACATACAAGTCTAACTAATTGAAACACGTAAAAGTTAAAAGTTTAAATGATAAGTCCATAAGTCCTGACTTGATTCTAAGTTCTAAATCTAGTCAACTATATGTGGGGAGTGATACAACTGAATGAATCTCTATCTTAAATATATGATATCATATCACCAAACTTATAAGTCCTAAATTATTTAAGTCATATAAGTCTTCTATTTTCAGAGGCATGCCATTCAAACTAATTGAATGACACAAAGGTTACAAGTTCAAAATTATAAGCCTATAATTCCTGCTTTGATGTTTTAAATTTGATTAGATCCGAAATCGTAAGTCCTAAGTACAGTCAACGATATGTGGAGAGTGATAAAACTGAATGAATCTCCATCTTAAACATGTGATATCCTATCACCAAACTTATAAATCCCAAATTATTTAAGTGATATAAGTCCTCTATTTTTAGAGTTATACAAGTCCAACTACATGAAAGACATGAAAGTTACAAAGTCCAAATTATAAGTCTATAAGTCCTGACCTAATGTTTTAAATTTGATTAGATCCGAAATCCTAAGTCCTAAGACCTAAGTCCTAAGTCCAGTCAAGGAGACGTGGAGAATGATAAAACCTAATGAATCTCTACCTTAAAGATATATCCTATCACCAAATTTATAAGTCCTTAATTATTAAAGTCATATAAGTCCTCTAATTTCAGAGACATACAAGTCTAACTAATTGAAAGACGTAAAAGTTACAAAGTTTAAATTATAAGTTCATAAGTGCTGACTTGATTCTAAGTCCTAAGTCTAGTCAACGGTGTGTGGAGAACGATAAAACTTAATGAATCTCCATCTTAAACATATGATATCCTATGACCTAACTTATAAGTCCGAATTTATTCAAGTCATATAAGTCCTCTATTTTCAGAGACATAAAAGTCCAACTAATCGAAAGACATAAAAGTTACAAAGTCCAAATTATAAGTCCATAAGTCCTGACGTGATCTTTTAAATTTGAAAAAATGTAAAATAATGTTGTAAAATGCTAAATATCGGATACAGAGTGCAGTCATCATAAATTATAATCTAGAACTTAGTCTATAGTCCAACACGTGCGCCTCATACGTCAGCTGTAATCTGCCACGTCGAGCGAGACTTAAAGGCTTGTCAAAAGTCGTTACCTTTCTCATCGCATCGCATCTGTTTCACGTCCCCGAGCTTTTCAGCTAAGCCATGGCACAGCTACTGGTCTAAAAACCACTATGTGTTTGCATCCTGATAACGATAACAGTTTTACATCTACGATAAGACCTCCGAATCGTTAGCAGTATAATGCAGAGTATGAGATATCTAGTTTGAAATTTATACGGGAAAAAGATTTTTTTTATGGCTTTAGTGAAATTTTAACGTAAAATTGACATTTTTAGTTTCTCTTCAGGCATATTTTTGCAGGGTTGTTATTTTCTCTTCCGGAATTCTCTATAAGATTTTTCACTCAATAATAAAAAACAATGTTCAAATTGTTGAATTCTCAAGCTAAAAAGACGATTTTTTAAAATAAAAAAGTTGAATTTTCAACTAAAGAGGCAATTTGTAACAAACAATTTTTTTTAAAATTTAAACAAATAATTACATTTTTCAACAAATAATTAAATTTTTAACTAAGAAGGTAAAATTTAAAATAAAAAAAATCAATCTGCATCTGAAAAAAAAAATTTAACACATGTGTACAACTTACAACCAAATAATCGATATTTTTACCAAAATAGTTGAATTTTCTACCCATAAAGAAGAAATTCCAAAAAAATAAATAATTTTTAAATTACAAAGATAACTTTAAAAACATTCATAAGAAAAAAAAGAATAAACTTCGAACAAAAATTTTAAATTTGGAACCAAAGAAATAAATTTTCAATTAAATTAATGAATCTTCAACGAAATCACTTTCATGATTTAAAAAAAATTTAATTTTATATCAGAAACAGTTCAATCAGAAAAGTCAAGTTTTTAGCAAAAAGGTTCTTTTTTAGCAAATAGTTTAATTTTCTAACATTATACAAAAAGTTAAATTTTTAACAGTGAAATTTTCTGTTAAAAAATTTGAATTTTTAAACAAATAATTAAATTTTCAACTACGAAGATAAAATTTCAAATAAAAAAAATCAATATTTTTATCTGGAAAAAATAATTTTTAACAAAGGAGTTCAACTTTCACCCTAATAATAAACATTTTTACCAAAATAGTTGATTTTTCAATCCATAAAGACGAAATTCCAAAAAAATAAATAATTTTTAAATTACAAAGATAACTTTAAAAAATATTAAATAGGTAAATTTTTAATTAACAAAAATAAATTTTTCATAAGAAAAAAAAGAATAAACTTTAAACACAAATTTGAAATTTGTAACAAAAGAAATAAATTTTCAATTAAATTAATGAATCTTCAACGAAATCACTTTCAGGATTTAAAAAAAATTTAATTTTATATCAGAAACAGTTCAATCGGAAAAGTCAACTTTTTGGCAAAAATTTAATTTTTAGCAAATAGTTTAATTTTCTAACATTATACAAAAAGTTAAATGTTTAACATTGAAATTTTCTGTTAAATAATTTGAATTTTTAAACAAATAATTAAATTTTCAACTACGAATATAAAATTTCAAATTAAAAAAATCAATCTTTTTATCTGAAAAAAATAATTTTTAACAAAGGAGTTCAACTTTCATCCTAATAATAAACATTTTTAGCAAAATAGTTGAGTTTTCAACCCATAAAGACGAAATTCCAAAAAAATAAATAATTTTTAAATTACAAAGATAACTTTAAAAAACTTCAAATAGGTAAATTTTTAATTAACAAAAATAAATTTTTCATAAGAAAAAAAGAATAAACTTTAAACAAAAATTTTAAATTTGTAACCAAAGAAATAAATTTTCAATTAAATTAATGAATCTTCAACGAAATCACTTTCAGGATTTAAAAAAAATTTAATTTTATATCAGCAACAGTTCAATCAGAAAAGTCAACAAATCAACTTTTCTGCTAAAATAGCTACATTTTTAGCTAAGTAATAAAATTTTTAAACAAATAATGGAAAATGGTAATTTTTCTGTCTAAATAACGAATTCTTAGAAAAATACATTAATTTTCAACTAAACTGAAAAATTTTCAACTATACATTTTTTAAAACAAAGATTGACCAAATAATTAAGATTTTTACCAAAATCGTTAAATTTTCAACCCATCAAAACGAATTTTCAACAAAATAAATAATTTTTCAACCAAAAATATAATTTAAAAAAACATTTAATAGGTACATTTTTAATTAACAAAAATAAAAAAAACAAAGAATGATTTTTCAACAAAGTAGTTAAGTTTTCAATAAAAGAAATGAATTTTTAAATAAAATAATAATTTTTCAATTAATAAAGATAAATTTTTAACAAAAAATATAATTGTTTATGTTTCAAGAAAAAAACTTTTATATCTGAATGCAGTTTAACTAAAAAAGTAGAATTTTTATTAAAGAGTTTAATTTTTAACAAATAATTGAATTTTCAAACAAAAAATACGAATTCTTATAGAAAAAGTTACTTTTTGAAGAATAGTTACATTTTCTGCCAAAAAAGTTAAATTTCTAAGGAACTAAATCAATTTTTAACTGAATAATAAAAATTTTCAAATAGAAAATGAATTTTTAACAAAGGTGACTCATTTTTGACCAAAAAGACGAATTCAAATAAATTTTCAATCTAGCAGATACAGTACCTACAAAAGTTTAATAGTTTATATTTCAGCTAAAAAATTCTTTTATTTTAAATAAAAAATAGTAAAATTTTACCAAAAAAGACAAATTATTTAAAAAGAGGTAATTTTCAACAAATAATCAAATTTTCTACCTTAATAGTAGAGTTTTCATAAAAAAAAACAATTTTTAACAAAAAAATATTTTTTAATAAATAGTGAAATATTCAACCAAAATAGTTGATTTTTTTACAAACTAATTAAATTTTCAACTAAACAGAATATTTTTTAATGGAATAGTTGAATTTTCAACAAAAGCGATGAATTTTCAACTAAACTCGTGAAAGAGAAAAAAGTTCAAAATGTTGAATTTTCAAGGCAAAAAGACAAATTTGTTTACAAAACAGTTTGATTTTCTATTAAAAATTATATTTTTATCAAACTGTAAAATTTTCTGTAGAAATAGTTACATTTAAAAAAATAATGAAACTTTTAACCAATAAGTTGATGTTTTAACTAAAAAGATGAATTTTTAAATAAAAAAAGAAAATTTTAACTAAATAGTTGAAGCTTTAACAAAAAAATTAATTCTTAACTAAAAATATCAATTTTCAACTAAAAAAAATTGTTAACAAAGATGTTTAACATTCAACCAAATAATCGAAATTTTGACCAAATTCGTTGACTTTTTAACCCAAGAAGAAGAATTTTCAATCTAATAAATAATTTTCCAACCAAAAAGATGATTTTAAAAAACATTAAATAGATAATTATTTAATTACAAAATAAATTTAAAAAGAAATGATTTTTAAACAAAATAGTTAAATTTTTAAACAAAACAATTAATTTTTAACTAAAATAATAAATCTTCAATTTAAAAAGTTGAATCGTCAACAAAAAATATAATAGTTTATATTTCAAGAAAACAATTTTTTTTATCATAAATAGTTTAACCAAAAAAGTCGAACTTTTAGCAAAAAGGTTAGTTTTTAACAAATAGTAACATCATATACTAAAATAGTTAATTTTTCAACAAACTAATTAAAATTTTCAAACAAAAAATCATAATTTTAAACAAAAAGATGAATTTTTAAGAAAGATGAATAATTTTCTATCAAACAGAAGAATTCTGAACAAAATACATGAATCTTCAACTGAAAAAGATAGAATTTTATCTAAAGAGTTGAATTTTCAACTAAAAGATATAAATTTTCAACTAAATAGTGGAATTTTTAACTTCTTTGTTGCTTAAAAAAATTGCTAAAATTTATTTTTGTATACTTTTAATATTGTATATATTCTTAGTTTAAAAGAAAAAAAGTTTCCATACCAAAAATCTAAGTTACTGGAAAACTAAAATTTGAATTTCGCGCCTATTTTCCTTCAAAAGGGCGGGAGATTCAAAATTTGAAATTAAGTTTTTTGAGATTTTTCTTCAATATTTGATGCACGAATTCTCACGATTGCCTATACCTATTCGATTCAGCGAGCTCGAACTGATTCGTTTGAGTCGACCCAAATCCTTGATTGCACTCGCTTGCAATTTAAAAGTAATAATAAAACTTACTTTTCCATTACTGTTACTGGCAAGTGGGCTAGAAATAACAGCTGGTTTATTGGCGGATATAAAACCCTGGAAAACTATTTTAAAACCCCTTAAAACTCTTTCGTTAAATTATAAACTTTAAATATTGTTAATGATAAACTTCGAAGTAATTCATTTATTTTGATTTCCAAATTGTTAATTTTGCACATTAGTTCCAAATTTAGGTATCTTGTTTTAACAATGCTTCAATCAATTAAAATAAATAAATAATTCAATGAAAGAAAATTTCTATTATTTCAATTTAGTATTGTAGTTATGGATGAACATAATTAGAAAATTTCAAGAATAAATAATAATTATAAATGAATTGTTAAAACATAAACGATTTGAAATTAAAAGGTTAAAAATCGTATTTTTAAAAGGAATTATTGTTTGACAATTTTTAAAATTCTAATATTTAAAAAAAAATTAACAATGTATATTCCAATTTTTTATATTTTTAATGTTAGGAAATAAAAATCTAAAAAAATCTCTAAAATCTAGAGCTTAGGGGGTGTGAATTTACTGTTAGTTTAATTAATAAAGTCAACAAAAAAATTAATATTCTAATAATATTTTTTTTTCAGCTCACGGGATTTTTACAACAACCAGTTGCGTATAGCAGTATGACTGAAGTATATGCTGTGGCTAGATGGGACCCAACTTACAAATATTGTTTAAGAATTGTCCTACCGGATGGTTCCCTTCTTCTCCAGGCTAGCAATGCTTATACAAGGGACCAGTGGTACCACTCAATACTCTGGAAGGTAACTGATTTTTTTATTATTTAGCATTTATTTTTTCTCACTTAATACTTATCACATTTATTACGCGTATAACACTTATCAATCACACTCATTACACTTATCAAACTTATCCACTACACTTATCACACTTATTTATTACACTCATAAGAATTATCGCTTATCACTCGCACTTATCACACTTATCATTCACACTTAACACATTTATTACACTTATCATTCATACTTATCATACAAACTTGTTACACTTATCACTTTCATTATTCACATATATTACACTTATTACGCTTACAAATCATGCTAATTATACATATCAATCAAAATTACCACATTACCAAAAACATTCATTACTCACACTTATCACCCATATTAATATACACTTATAATTCGCAATTATTACACTTATATAAAATTTATCCGTTACACTTATCACACTTATTATTTACACTTATCACTCTTATGAATCACACTTATCAACTTAGCTAACTGATACGTTACAATTATAATGTTTAATAATCACACTTATCACATTTTTTAATTACACTCATAACAATGATCAATAATAATGATCAATAAATAACAATTATCAATCACACTTATCAACCACACTTATCGCACTTACCAGTTACACTTATCAATCACAATTATGATTCATACTTATCGCACTTATCGATCACATTTATCACATTTATCACAAGTATCCATTACACTTATCACACCTATCATTCACAATTATTACTTTTATCAATCACATCACCTCTCACATTAAGCACAATTATCTATTGCACTATTATTCTTTTATTATTATTATTATTATTTCATTA
>JAAAKG020137934.1:0-12775 GCA_010014905.2 Druon quercuslanigerum
GGACATACGCTCTAAACGCGCGTCATAGTCAAAAGGGGAGCGGTAGGAGAGGAGCGAGGTGGCCACATCCGCTGAACACCCCAGCCGAAATTTCTTTGTGTGTATATTAACATATGAAAAAAATTAAAAACTAAAAAAAATGGAGAAAATGACCTTATATTTTCATTCTTTCATTATATTTATAGTACTTGGAAAAAAAACCGAGGTTTTCTGTCACTGCTCAGAAAAAGGTATTGAAAAATGATTGAATTTGATTCATTTTTGTTTAAATTGCCATATAAAATTGAATATCAATGAATATTCATTTGTACAAATACCTTTATATTACTGTATTTAACTATTTTGTTGAAAATTCTTCTTTTTCTTTTGTTTAAAATTAATTTTTTCAATTGAAAATTTAACTATTATATTTTTTGTTGAAAATTCGTTCTTTTTTGTGGAAAATTAATCTTCTTCGTTGAAAGTTCATCTGTTTTCTTGAAAATTCAACAGCTTTTAATTTTTTCTCTCTCTCTTGACTGGAAATTCACTACATTTTTTCTTCAGAATTCATCTTTCTGCAGTAAACATTTGATTACTTGGTTGAAAATTTAACTCTTCTGTTAAAAATGAATTATTTTTTCGGTTGAATATTCAGAATTTTAATTAAAAACTCATCTATTTTCTTGAAAAATTAGCTATTTGGTTGAAAAGTCGTTTTTTCTTTAGCTGAAAATTAAATTTTTTTTACTATTCCAGTTAAATATTCCATAATATTAGTTGAAAATTCATCTCTGGCCGAAAATTTAATTATTCTACATAAAGATTTTAATTTTAGTTGAAAATTCATAACTTTGTTTGGAAATGTAACTATTCTTTTGAAAATTATCTCTTTTTGTGGGTAGAAATTTTTTTAAACTGAAAATGTAGCTGTTCTAATTGAATATTATACCATTACAGTGGAACATTAATTTCTTTGGTTAAACATTGTTTCTGTTAACAATTAATCTTTTTTTCGTGGAAAATTCATCTTTATGATTTAAAATTCAACTATTCCAATTGAAGATTCATCAAACTTGTTTCAAAATTAATTTTTTAAATTAAAATTTATTAATTAAATTTTTTAGTTAAAAGTTTTATTTTTAGTTCTAAATTCAACTGTTGGGTTCAAAAAATGGTCTTTTGTAGTTGAAAATAAATTTTTTTAACTGAAAATTGAATTATTCCATTTTTCGTAAAACAAGTTTTTTAATTTCAAAATTCAACTGTTTATTTGAAAATTATTTTTTTTAGTTAAAAATTCATTTTTTTGTTAAAAAAAATCATGTTTCTTTGTAGAAAAAGAATTTTCTTTTTTTAAAGTTCATCCGTTTGATTAAAAAATGCAAGTATTCCAGTTATATATTTACAATTTTACTTGAGAATTCAACTTTTTGTTTGAAAATGAAACTACTGGGCTTAAAGTTGAAATTTTTTCTTGAAAATACATCTTTCTGGTTTAAAATTTCACTTTCTCAGTTAAAGGTTCATCATTTTATAAATTTTATAAATCAAAATAAAAAATTTCCATATTTGATATAAAAAGAATAGTTTTTATTTAAAAATTCAATTATTTGGTTCAAAATTGGTCTTTTTTAGTCAAAATATCAATTATTTGGTCAAGAATTGATGTATTTTGTTAAAAAATCATCTTTTTGGTAGAAAGTTCTTTTTTTTTGGTTGAACATTCAACTATTTAAAAATAAATCATTTATCCTGTTGAAAATGCAATATTTTTAATTTCAAAGTTCCAGGAATTTTAAGCGGTTCAAATTAAATTTGATATAGCAACCGTATTAATTTGACCTTAATATGTACTGAATTTTATGTATAAGAAGATATAATACAAATTTGTTTTAATTATTATACAGATTCATTAACTTTAAGGACAAATTCAGGAAATGATTATGTTTTGAGTGTTATTTAATTATTATTTATAATTATTTGTACAATTACTATTTTAAAATATCCATTATTTAAATAATGATATCCTGAGAATGAATATCCTGTAACATAAATTATCTTTTTTAATAATGCGAAATATATGAAGGACTCAGTACTATGAAAAATTATACCTGGAAAAAACTTTGAATTGTCAGGGCATTTTTTCCAGGATTTGAGCAGGCACCCTGATTATGTTTTACAATGATTGCTCTTTTCTAGGGACCAAGTACCGATGATAATTATGAATCAGTCAAGACGACGAAGGAAGATCCTAATCTATCCGTGCGCGGATTACCATGTGTGGAGTGGACCGATTCTCAATATGTCAGTGAAGTCGCCAATATCAGTCACTACCGAGCAGAGAATATTATTGAACTCTTCAAAGCCGACAACACCATTCCGTTCATAGCCAGGTACCGAAAAAATGTTACTGGCGGTTTGGAACCAGAACAATTGAGATTCATCAAAGAATGTTTCGAGCGTGCCAAATCGATCAGACACCGAGCAAACACTATCCTTACAATTATCGACAAGCTGGGAAAATGGACTCCAGATGTTTACGCGATCGTCAAATCCACAAAATCCCTCAACGATCTGGAACATATTTATGCGATGTTCAAACCTCCCTTGAAACGCGCTCTTTCCGAAAGAGCACGTGAACTAGGTCTCGGAGCTGTAACTGAAGCTATACTCGAGGGCCAAAAGATCGACGATTTGTCTTTATTTATCGACCAACAACGAGAGGGATTGAAAACTGTTAAAGAAATTAAGGACGGGATTATTCACATAATAGCAGACGTGATCAGCAAACACAAGACTATGTTCGAAAAGATCCGTGAGTTGCGCAAGACTACAATAATTCAGATTGAAACCTCTCAGGGTAAAGCGGCAAAAGAAGATAATATTAAGACTGAGAAGGCTGTGAAAACTGAGAAGAAGGTGAAAGTGGAGAAGAAGAACAATGATTCCAGCAAATTCGAGATCTACTACGACTTCAAATCGAATGAAAGGAACATCAAACCGCATCAAATTCTGGCAATTAATCGAGGAGAGTCGCAGAAATTTCTCGTGGTGAAGATCATCATTCCTGATTTTTTTGAAAAAGCCTTGAAGAATCATGTACTGACTCTTTATCAGCAGGCCATCAGGACCTCCCAAACTCATGCAACTCTGATTCAAGAGGCCTTTGATTACGCCTACAAAAAAAGCATCAAACCAGCTATAGTTCGTCGATTCAGGAACGAGATGAACGAGACGGCGGAAACTGCATCGATAGATGTTTTCTCGACGAACCTGAAACAACTGATTCTCACGCCGCCCTTTCGAGGAAAACCAGTGCTAGGAATCGATCCTGGGTTTTACCATGGTTGTAAACTTGCTGTAGTGTCGGAAAATGGCGATGTTTTGGAAACAAATACAATATATCCGCACTCTAGGCCGGGATCGTTTAAAGAATCGGTGGGCACTCTGGCTTCAATGGTTAAGACCTACAATTGCACCTCGATTGCTTTGGGCAATGGAACTGCTTGTCGAGAGACTGAAGTCTTCCTGGCTAATATGATCAAGGCCAACACCTTTTCTCCGTTGAATGTTTCGTATACGATTATCAATGAAGCGGGTGCCTCGATTTACAGTTGCAGCGACGAAGCAAAAAAAGAGTTTCCCAATCTGGATCCAAATCTGATTTCGGCGGCTTCGATTGCCAGAAGACTTCAAGATCCAATGGCTGAGTTGGTCAAGGTGGAGCCGAAACATTTGGGTGTGGGAATGTACCAGCATGATTTGCCGGAAAAGCGATTAGACCAGACTTTGAACGAGGTTAGTTAGTAGTAGTTACTCCCCAAAAGAATCTCCAAATTTGAGCAAAATCGGTTAATATTTAGGGTTGGCGCAAAGACCATGAAGTTTCCCATTGAATTAACATTGGAAAAATTCAGCTTTTTGTAAATCTAATATTTAAACCTGATAATATGTTAAGCTAAGTCCATGTTCTAGCATATTGTTTATAATTCGTCAGAGAATAAGAATCAATCACCAATTTTCAGGTTGAATAATTTTAAGCCACTCTTATGGCTCCCCGAAGAAAATCGCACAAGTGAAAAATTTTAATTTTACGTAACATTGCGGTTTATTCTCACTTCTTAAAAGTTAAAGAAAATCATTAATCGGTAATTAAAGAATACCCAGTCATTTAGTAACTAATATTCAATCGTTTAAATATATGTTTTTTCAGTTAACTCGCGAAATGAAATATATTTTCTAGGCTTTATGAGTTATTTACTCAATGAACACAGTCAAATAATTTGTTTACATAATTTTACAATTATTTAAATAATACGTATTTGTTCAAGTATATATTTTTCCTAGCAAAAAAACAGGAGAAACATTTTATCTCACTAAATTTTCGACAAATTTTAATATCTATAAGTACTAATTTTTTTATGATGAATACTCGTAGATGTTTAAGCAAATTATATTTTTTAAACTATTTGTTTTTTTACATATTTTATTTTTGCTATTTTTCGAAATATTGAAATATTTTTATGTTCTGATTTGCTTTTTAAGAATACTCTTGAATGTTTAAACAAATTAGAATTCTTTAAACAATTGAACATTAGTTAACGAATGGCTGCATATTCTTAAACTACCGATTAATGATTTTTTTAACTTTTAAGGAGTGTGAATAAACCGCAATATTACGTAAAATTCAAATTTGTCACTTGTGAGTTTTTCTTCGGGGAGCCAGAAGGGTGGCTTAAGATTATTCAACTTCAAAATTTATGATTGATTCTTATTCTCTGACGAATTCTGAACAATATACTGGAAAATGGACTTAGTTTAACATATTATCGGGTTTAAATATTAGATTTACAAAAGGCTGACTTTTCCCCATGTTAAATCAATTGGAAAGTATTCAATTTTTGGTTGACGATTTATCTTTTTAATTAAAAATTTATCTTTTTTATTTAAAATTCAATTATTTGGTTAAATGCTTCTCTTTTTTATCTAATAGGTCAAATTTTTTATTGAAAATTCATTTGTTTGGTAGAAAATTCGTCTTTATGGTAGAAAATTAATCTTTTTGGTTAAAAATTGAAAAATTACAGTTTAATGTTCATCATTTTAGTTGAAAATTCATTTTTGAGTTGAAAATAAAACTGCTTGGTTGAAAGTTAAATTAAATTTATTTTTAAAATAAATCGTTTTTGTTTTGTGGAAAATTAATTTTTTAACTGAAAATTGATGTATTCTATTTTTGGTTGAAAATTATCTTTTTATATTTAAAATTCAGCCTCTTGTTTAAAAATTAATCTTTTTAGTTGAAAATTAAATTATATGATTGAAAATAATGTATTTTTGAAATCGTCTTTTTGGTTGAAAATTCAACTGTCTGGTTAAAAATGCATGTATCTTTTTGTAAATCCAAATTTTTACTTTAAAAGTTAAGAATTGTAAGTGGTTTAAATTGAATTTAATATAGTACCTTCATTAATTTTAACCAAATATGCATTGAATTTTAAGTACATATTAGTAGATAAAATAAAAATTTGATGATTTATTATTTAAATTCATGGACTTTAGAGACAAATTCAAAAAATTATTAATTATGTTTTTAGTGTTACTTAATTACTTAATTAATCGATCGTGCTAAAATATTTAAGAATATCTGGTAATATTAATTGAATTCCTAGAAATTGAAAAAATATTATTTATAATAAACTCGCAAAACTGTATACATATTCCAAGCCGGTATTTTAAAAATATGCGAAATATTTTATTGGCTCCATGCTATGAAAAATTAAACCTGGAAAAAACTTGAGATATCTGTAAGAAATCTGGAATTGTCAGGGAACCACTCAACGTTTGAGTGTACAGCAGATTTCAAGATTTCATATTTTTCAACCAAATATTAAAGATTCTAAAATATTGTACAAAGATTTCAAACAATTACACAAAGATTATCCAAAAATGGTGTAAAAAATTCCTCGTGATTTTTTTTGTAACGAGTTTTTTTTCTTTTTTCAGAAAACCCTATTCAATCACTTCGCATGTCATATGATATCACATGAAATTATGCAAATCTTAGTGAAATTTTAATTTGAAATTCTTTAAAATTTCCATTTTTCTATTTTTAAAGACTTTAAATTAAAAAGCACGCCATTTGTGATGGATAATTCTAGAAAAGTTTACTTTTAGAGGTTTCAAGTCGAAATTGGAATTTTAAAAAACTATATCGTTCATTAAGCAATCAGTAAATACAATTTTAAATAATTGGACATTTTCAAATTACAATTTTTTGGATGTTGAATAGTTCTGAATTTAAAATGTTCTAAAGGAAATCATTGTAAATTAAACCTTTCATAATTACATCATTACAAATTTAAATGTTTAAAATTGAACTATATCTATTTTTTCCATTTTAAATATAAATTCTTCAACCTTGGCCAAGTTTAAATTGTAGATGTAAGAAAATTGAACTAGTTCAAATGGGAGGCCCTAATTGTTAACAATTATAATAAACCGACTGCAAACCTTTTTAAAAAATTGAACACTTTTCAATTAAATAATAAATATTTTTTGAATGAATCATTTTGAATAGAACAGTTTGAAATGAGAACCTTCATTATTATTCTTCGTTATCATTATAATTTCAAATTTAAACGTTTAAAACTAAATAATTTCTAATTAATCAGTTGAAAATACAAAGTTTTCAAATTTGAACAACTTTAAAAGGCAGATATTAAAAATTATCCTGCTTCAAAACGAGAATTTTAATACTTTTGTGTTGAAAATTCATCGTTTGACATAGAAATATCGTCTTTTTTGCTTGAAAGTGAATTGATTTTCATTGAGAAGACTACTATTATATTTCTGGTTCAGAATTTGTAACTTTTAGTGAAAAATTTTACTGCTATTCGGTCAAAAATTTAACTTAATTTTGAAAATTAAACTATTTTGTTTAAAACTCATTTTGCTTGGTTGATGAAAGTTAATTCTTCTTACTTGGAAAGTCTAATATTATATTTCTTTTTTAGAATTCATATTTGTTGTCCAAAATTCAACTGTTTTCTTAACATCTGTCTTTTTGGATAGAAAATTCGTTCCTTTGGATTGCAAATTCACCTTTTAGTAGAAAATTAATCTTTTTTAGAAGAAAATTCATCTTTTTTGCTTGAAAATTAATTATTTTTGATTAAAAAGTCTTCTATTATATTTTGGTTAAGAACTTATCTTTTTTTTTTTTTTGTTAAAAATTGTGCACATCTTTTTTGTTCGGCTTTTCAACTATTTTGTTGAAAAGTAATATTTTTTTATCGAAAATGCATGTCCCGGAAGCTAGACTCGCAAACTTATTTTTTCAAAAAAATGAAAGTTGTGCTAATTTGTGCTAGACTTTTGCTCAATTGTGCCGTAAACGGTTTTTTGAAAAATAACAAATTGCGGGCATAATTTTTGAAAAACGTTTTTTGCTAGATCCTCAACTTCTTACTAGAGAAAAAAGAAAGGTTGTGATAGTAGGCTCGAAGTATACACAATTTTGTGCAGGAAAGAAAAATTTCAAAAACCTAGCCTTAAAAAACACAAAAAATTGTATTATTTTTATTATTTTATTAATTGTATTATTTTAAAAGACAGTACAATATTTTTTAGGATTTCCAAAAATTTTAATGTATTTCTTAAAGAATTAAATGAAAAGAGAATTCAAATATTTTAATGGATTTTAAGGTATTTCAAGAAATTTCACAAGATTGAAAGGATTTTATATTGAATTCTCGACAAAACTAGATTTATTTTTAACCAGACAGTTGTGTTTAACAAAACAGTTACATTGTTTACAGAAACACCCATTTCTCTAAGAAATCACAATAATTTTCTTCCATTCCACAGGTAGTGACCGATGCAGTAAGTTTCGTCGGAGTCGATGTGAATACAACCTCTCACTGTCTCCTGAAAAAAATAGCTGGCCTGAATGTAACCAAAGCCACAAACATCATTGAATGGAGGAAGAAAAATGGACCTTTCACAAATCGAGAACAATTCCTCGAAGTAAAAGGTATCGGAAATAAAACCTACGAACAGTGCGCTGGTTTTATACGAATTTTGCCCGAGACTGCTTTAGTTCCTGGAAGTAAATCAAAATCCAAAAAAGCTCTAAATTATCTCGATCAAACTTGGATCCATCCTGAGGCCTACAAAATCGCGACTGATTTCCTCAAATTGGCAAAATGCCATATCGAGGATTTGGGAACGGAGTCTTTCATTAGGGCGGTTAATGCTTATGGAAATCAGGGATTCTCCACTATCGCTAAGCAGTTAAACACGAACGAAGAAACGGCAAAAATAATCGTGACTGGCTTAGCGGCGAGTAAAGGGTACGATATCAGATTAAAGGGAGACAAGCCTCTCTTTAGAAGCAGTTTAACAGGAATTGATGACCTAACTCCCGGTGTGACTTTGAGAGGAGTTGTGAGAAATGTAACTCACTTTGGAGCTTTTGCAGACGTGGGAGTTTGCAGGGATGGCTTGATACCAACTCGGTTTATGAAGGGTCAGAGTTTAAGCATCGGTCAAGCGATTGAAGTGAAAGTTCTTAGGGTTGAAAAAGAGAAAAACCAGTTTAGTATCGAGTTGGTTAAAACCCTTTGAGTGACTTTAAAGACGACTTTCTTGGGAACTTTTTAATTCTGGAAGGGTTTTGATGGATAATTATTATTATTGTTACAATAAGAGAACCTAAATGTAATTATTCTATTTGTACGCGACTTTATGTGCTAATATGGCATTTATTTAAATTATGTTTTGTATTTTCGTTATTTTTGATGGGTGTCATACAGGGTGTCTGGAAAACCTGTAATTGTCAGGGATTTTTATATACCTGGGAAAACCTGGAAAATGTCAGTGAATTTTTTCGAGAGCGCACTTCATTTTTTTTTAGTTAAAATATTACATTTAATAACGGTGCTTCTTCATGTGTAAATGTAGCTTTATATGATCCAAGTGCCTGGTTGAAAATTCATATATTTTGTTTTGAATTTTTTTAAATCTGCTATTTGTTTGAAAATTTATTTTTTTCATTTTTCAAAATCTTTTTTGTAGAAAATTAAAATTTTAGTTGAAAATTCAACTATTTGGTTAAAAATTCATTTATCTTTTTGAGGATCCAAATTTCCACTTGAAAAGTTAGGAATATGAAGCCGTTTAAATATAATTGAATGCAGTGACCGCATTGTTTTACCTAAATATACACTGAATTTTAAGTATAACTACTAGTAGATAAAATAAAATTTTATTGTAATTATTATTCAAATTCATGGACTTTAGAGACAAATTCAAGAAATTATAAATTATGTTTTTAGTATTATTTAATTATTCTATCGTGCTAAACTATATAGAACTACCTTCTGATACTAATTAAATTCCGAGAAACTAAAAAGTACATTATTTAAAATGAACTCGCGAAAAATTATACCTGGAAATAACTTTAAATACCTGGAAAGCCCTAGAATTGCCAAGGAATTTTTGCCAGGATTTGAGTAGACACCCTGTAATATAATATGCCCGAATTTGTGTTTCAGTACTCATTGATCAAAAAGTTCTTCAATAATAGTTCAGTTTGGAATACGATATAAGTTTTTGTAAAAGATTAGGGCTTTCGATTTAAGAAAGAACCGTTCTATTTACATAAAAGAAGCGTTATATGTCTTCAAGATTAAAATATGTTTAAAATATAAATTCTTTTGCTACAACCTGGTGTCAAATTTAGGTTTTATAATTTTTAAGAAATAAGTTTTTAATCTATTATTTGAATTACTTTAATTTAAAAATCATCGATAAACGTACAAAATGTAAACTCTGAAAAAGAAAGTTTTATTGCATTTTGGTAAAAAAATGTATATTGACAATAAATATAGTAAAAAACATTGTTAAATATTTGGTTGAGTTAAGATGTTTTGTACTATTTGTACCAAAATTTCGGTTGAAATATCAGCTATTACATTTTTGTAGATATATTTAATTTACTCATTATTTAATTAATTATTTTAAATTAATAACATGAATGTTCAAACTCCATTGTTTGTTAAAACGGTGTCTTTTTTAGTTGAAAATTAAACTATTTGGTTAAAAATGCACGTATTTTGTTAGAAATTTTCCTTTTTTGTGCAAATTGTTCTTGTTTGTAAATTCATCTTTTTTGTTGAAAATTTATTTCTTTGGTTGAATGCTTAACTATTTGGTTGAAAACTCATATTTTTTAGTATATAATTGGTGTGGTTGAAAATTGTTTTTTTCTTATTTAAAATTAATTTCTTTTTAAATAAGAATTTTAATATTTCCACTTTTGCTTAAAAATGTACCCTTGTTGTTGAAAGTTAAATTCTTCGGTTTCAAAGTTATTCATTTTTTAAAATATTTTGTTTGAAAACTTATCTTTTTTTGTTAAAAGTACTTGCATGTTGTTAAAAATTCGTCTTTCGGTAGAAAATTATTCTTATATTCGAAAATTCATCTTTTTATTGTAAATTAATTTCTTGGTTTAAATATTTCAATATTTTATTGATAATTTATTCTTTTTATTAAAAATTATTGTTTTAACTGAAAATTTAACTACTTCACGTTTTTTTTTACAAATTTTAGTTTTTTAGTTGAAAATTGCACCATTTTGTTGTAAATTTTTCTTTGAAGATTTTTTTTTTTGTTAAAAATTTAACTATGTTATTGAACATTACTTTTTTAAATAAAATATTTATATTCCATTTTTTCTTAAAAACGTATCTCTTTTTTTAGTCGAAAATTCAATCATTTGGCTAAAAATTCACGTATTTTATTGAAAATTCGACTTTTTTGGTAGAAAATTAATCTTCCTGCATAAAAACGCATTTTTTGCTGTTAAAAGTTCATTTTGATAGATTTTAAAGTTACTATTTTTTTATATTTCTTCGTTTAAAGAATTATTTTTTGTTTAAAAGCTAATTTCTTTAATCAAAAAATAGAACTAATATTGGGTTGAAAATTATTTAAATTTTTTTTTTTATTTAAGAAGTCAACACTATTCCATTTTTTGGTTGAAAATTTTTCTTTTTTAGTTTCAAATACATATTTTTACTAAAACAAAACCATCTTTTTATCTGAAATTCATCCTCTAAGTTAAAAACTTAACTTTTTTTTAATTCGTAATTTTTTAATTCAATATTTAACTGTTTTGTTTCTTAAAAATTAATTTGTTTGGACTGAAAATGTAGCTATTTCATTTTTGGTTCAAAATTCGTCTTTTTTAGTTTAAAATGAGTGTTTTTAATATAAATTTAATCGTCTTTTTTAAAAATTCATACTTTTGGTTGAAAATGTAACAATTGAATTTTTGGTTCAAAATATTTCCTCCTGAAAATCCAATTATTTTAGCAGGTAATAATCTTACGAAATTGAAAACTGCGCCATCAAACTGCTCAGTAATTAAAATATTATTTTTCTTTTCAAACTTAATGACTTGACGTTTTTTTCTTTTGCTGTATAAATGAACTATAAATTTTTATTTAAAAAAGTTTCAATTGTTCAATTTGAATTTTCGCGGAATGTTGCCTAGAACAGCTAGCGCCACCAAGTGGCTGACAGTCATTTCCCATAGGTTAGTTTGAAAAGACAACAACATCCAAAAACCGCCATTTGCCACCTGCGTCAAAGTGACAGTTACTTCTGTCATTGTTTTATCTGCCCTTTATTTCAAAGTAGTGACGGAAACCACGTGCTGACTTGTTTTTGAAACGATCGCAATATAAATTTTACTTTCCTTTTAAGTAAACCAACTAAGTTTTGAATTACCTATACTTCGATTTTTTTACTCCAATATAATGTGTTTAACAGTGTTTTCAAAAGCGGAAACTTATTTCTAATATATATTTTATTATATTTCGACACAAATTCACTAACAGTCTGCAGTTGTTTTTTTTTAAGTGCGCAAAGTTAGAAAACAAAGTTATATATTCATAAGAACTATTAAATTTTGGAAGAACTAGATTTGCTCCAAAATACACCTAGTGATACTCGCGTGTAAAGTACAAAAAAAATATTAACAGAAATCAGTGCTATATACTTAGATAAATTCTATTTCAATGCAAACGACTTTCAAAACAGAAATAACAATGTTGAAATTATTAGTTTCAACAAATTGTGTTTTCGTGGCTCTCGCTTTTACCGGTGATTCAGAACTCAAAGAATTGGGGGAGAAACAATATCATCTCATAGAAAGTAAGCATTTTTTTCTTGTCTTATATTAATTTTGTAATCAATACCTGAACAAAAATTTAATAGATTTCTAAATCAGAAAATTAATAATAACAGTTTCAACTAATTTCATTTCATTTCTCCAAACTTCATAATATAATATGTATAAGGCTAGGAAATTTGAAATATTTTAAAAGTAGTTTTTATTCACTCAGAATAATTTAAATTGCATTTTTTTTTAAACTAAGGATTATCGAAGCGCAATTACGCATATAAAAATAAATTATAACTTGTTTCTTTATTTCAATTATTCTATATTTTTAATATAATGTTACCAGCGTTGCTAAAAAGGTAATTTAAAAATAATATTCTTACAAAACCGTAACACTCGCTAACCATAATTAAATTATTTTTTCTTTAAGATTACATGCAGTGGTGTACTCCTAAAAGAAAAAGTGACCTGATGGTACTTTCCATAAACTAAGTTATCAGTTTGATGAGTAGGGGGGGGGGGTGGGGGGACGGAAGAGTAAAAACCCCAAAAAAAACAAAAAAAAAAAATCACACAACTTTTTTTCTAGAAAGAGCATTA
>JAAAKG020137935.1:0-18105 GCA_010014905.2 Druon quercuslanigerum
AACAATTTGAGGTTATGGTCACGTTTGTTACCGAAAATCGGTTATTTTAAATACAAATTTTTTTATTTTAAAGAAGATTTGAGATTTAAAATAATTTAATATTTTATGTAATGTTAGTGTTTTCTGTAGAAAATTATTAATTTAAATTATATAAATCAGAAGATTATTTAGATTATCATTATTCTTGAGATTACCATTCAGTGTCATTAATTTCCTAATTTTTGTTGCTTTTTTGACTTTCTTTAGTTTTTCCCGAAAATCGATATAAATTACAAAAAATAATTTCAATTTTCGAGCATTAAAACATTACCGAAAATCGCTATAAATTTAAAAGAAGATTTATAAATTTTCGCACACTCACAGGCTTTGTGAATATTTTTCACCGGAAATCAATCATTTCAAAAAAATTAGATTTTAAAAAAGACCTTAAAAAAATTTGCCATACTTTACCTTAGTATAAAATATTATGTTATGTTATTGTATTTCACATTAATTATCGAAAATATTGCCCTGTCTTTTATTATAAAGGACACTAAGATTTCTTCTTCAAAACTGGGCCATTGGATCTATCCGTCAATTTTATAAATAATTGTAACAATTGGATAATTTTTAAGATTAACTAAACATATAGTACGTCCTAAAAAAGGGTGTTAATAAAAATAGAAAACAACACTTTTCAATTTGAGACATATTTCAATAAATTTTCTTTGAAGAGTTCAACATCATACTCTTGAATAATTTTAGTATCAGTTGGCCTTCCAGTGACATTTTAATCATCAACGAGGAAACTTTCCACCATCACAAATAAAAACAGGTGTAATTTTTTTTACTAATGATTTTTTAACCAAATTAGACCACATAATTATTATGATAAAAGTAAAAATCTTTGTATCGATGGCTACCCAACCTACAGATTCACATCAGATGACAATTCGTTCAGCTTTATTTAAAAAATGAACAGCTAAAGGACTTTAGTTTTCTGAAAATTTTATTTTTTTTATTCCTAGTAAAATAAAATTGTAAGTATTTGCAAGAAAGAGAAAATTTGACTTAACGAAAATATTATTTACTAATTAGTTTCAAAATTACGAAATTTAGGGCGATACCCCATTGTACTAAAGTCACTGGCTTTAAAGGGAGTTCATAAATACAAAGGCTCCTTCGAGATCGACAGCAAAATTAAATTCAACATGCACAGCTTCATTTTCAAACCAGAATTCATCGAGACCATAATGAAAATTTCATCCACGTTTTTATGAAATGTTAAATTAAGTCTTGTAGCCTTGACTATATTGGTGATCGAACCTATTGCGACAATAATTCCTTCTTCTAAAATATTAAAATTGATTTTTCATCAATAAGGATTTATTCTTCTTAAAAGCCATAACCACTTCTTTATCTGGAAGGCATAATAAATTAGATAACAAAAGTTGCAAATTTTAATCTATAAATTTTTTCTATTATTTTTTCTTGAAATGAAAAATCACGAAGCTCTTAAGTCTAAAATAAGGAGGACTATTTCAACGATCTAGAATCAATATTTTTTTTTCCACCGGTTCATTTTCTTTTAGATACAGCTGTTCATTTGAACCAGATGGTTTTTTTTCAACTGTTAGATTTGTTTAAATAATCAGTATTACCATATTGAGTACAAGTAATAGCAATTAATTATCTATTGTCTTTGTGTAATGATTCATATTTTAATGTTCAAAGAATAGCTATAGCATCATCTTCAGCATCAGTATTCGAAATCAACTTTCTTTTTCTTTCTTTTTTAATGGATTTGTCTTGCTACTGGTCTAGACAAAAGAAAGAATTCGCTGGGAATCGAACCACAGAGAAATTTAATTTTAAAAATTAGTAGCAATTTAGAGCAATTTAGAATTTGTAAACATAAAGACAATAAAGTTTAAAGACTGAAAAAAAACTGGAAGAAAAATCAATTTTTATCCAAAGTTATGTTTGCTAAAACATAATTTAAATCTTTTTAGATATTGCAATCACCAGAACTAATTTGGGTACTCTTCTAACTAATTTTTATCACAAAGTTACTTGTTATGGCCGATACTTACATTTCTTATCACAGCATCCTTGGTCTCAATAAAGGGGATGATTTTTGGACTTATTGATAGGGCCATTAAATTGTCTTCTCCACAATTTAGAAAACATAACATTCAATTATTAAGACAAATTTGGACTAACAATGGATACCCACTTAACTTAATTAACAAATTAATCAAATTCAGGATTGACAACATTTTTAATTCTAGTAATAAGAAAGAAACACAAGTATCTAAATCTTTTACGGTTATTCCTTATATTTCAGGCATCACTGATAAAATAGCTTCTATTTAGAAACTAAAAAATATTAAAGTCATCTTTAGATCAATTAAATCCTTTTTTAACTTTTTTCCGTCACCTAAAGACAAATCTGACATTTTCCATAGAAGAAATATTGTATATTGTTTTAATTGCTTATATTGTGATAGTTGTTATATCGGTCATACAGGTAGACCCTTACTACAAAGAATTAAAGAACATCAACGAGTTAACTCTAATAATGACAATATCACGGCACTAGAAAAACATAGAATTGAAACAGGACATAATTTTGATTTCAAACATCCTAAAGTTTTAGCTAAGAAAAAAAATTTGAATAAACGACGTACTATTGAAACTTTTTTCATCAACAAAGAAACTAAATCTGTTAATCATAGGTATGCTAATTCTAAATTATCAGACTTTTATAGTCTTTTATGTAAAAAATGAATTTATCTCTCATTATTCACCATTTTTTTTATCTCATATTTTTTAAATTTGGCGCCTTTTTTACGACTAATATTCTACGACTTTAGGAATGTACTTACCTGAATTTTAATGATGAGTTTATAAACACTTATTGAAAGTTGTCAGTTGAAAGATACATGTTGTAGAAGCTTGTTTTTACACAAAAGTTTTTATCAACAAAATACACAATGTAAACAAAAATTTAATGTGAACCTTTTTAGTTCACACTTTTCTAATAATGCGTCTTATAATTATAATTTTGTTTGTGGTAAGTACCTTATCACCCTCAATTTAATATATAATTTTGATAGCATAACCTAAGTTTTTCAGGTAATAATACATTTTATATATATATATAATGTTAATATTTAAGGCTTTCACTTTTTGTTCTCCTTTTAACTATGTTATACATCAATTTTTAAATATGTTTGGATGATAATATATTAATAAAATAAAAAAATTTTGACTTTAGGCTTGAAAAGGAACCACATCAGGTTTGAAACGTAGCCAACATTTTTATATACTGAAATTCAAGAGTTTTTTTATTCGTTGACCTTCTATCCGAAAACTTTTACAATTATCATAATTTAAAAATGGTACAACTCTAAATTTCTAAAATTCAAAGTTTTTCAGTTTTGATGCTTTTACAATTGCAATGTTTAATATTTAAATTCAGGCTTGTTCACAACAGTAAATTATAATTTAAAAATTATACAATTCTAAATGTTCAGAATTCGAAAATTTTCACTTTTGATACTTTCCTATTATCATTTGTCATGATGTAAAAATTTTCAATTATAAAATTGAAAATTGTTGCTGTTCTTATAACATATTGTTACATTTTTAAAACTTGAAATCGTTACTGTAATTGTGTCATTTTAAACATTTATAATTAGGGATATTTATTTTCTAATCATTAAGTTTCACAATTATACATTTTGAAAGTGTAAATATGAAAATATCACAATTTCCACGATTTTGAATAATTCAAATTAGAATTAATTTTACTGAGATAAATGTAAACAATTTTGAACTTTTCCAGTTTTAAATTATTCCATTTCTAAATTTTTACGTTTCTAATATATTAGTCAATTTTCGAAATATTTCAAATAAAAAATTATAGCTTTTCAGAAAGCCTAATTTGTAGTTTTCATATTTTAATATAATATATTTTACATATGTAAATATTTCGAATTTACATAATCCATTTTTCATATTTTAGATTATTTAATATTTAATCAACAGATTTATTATTAATACATTTTATCTAATATTTCTTAGTTAATAAAATGAAAAGTAAGACAATTATTAGACTATGGAACATGTGACAACAAAAAATATTATTCCAGAACTTTATTTTTCATTATTTTTTCAACTGCTAGTGAATTTGGGCAATTATTTATGTATAATCTTTTCAAAATTCCTTAAAATAGTTTAAAAAAGCCTAAAATATTTCTAATCCTTTAGCATTTTTTTAAGTCCCTTTAAATTTGTTGAAATCTTGAACATTCCTCCCTATGATTAAAAATTGAGTAAATTTATAAATGATTTAAATGTTTTAAAATCCATTAATTATAGTAAATATTTCTTTAAATTTTATTAATATATTATAAAATTCCTTGAATTTATTAAAATACCTTATCCCGTAAAATATAGTGAAAATATTTAAAACCCCTTTAAAATAATTGGAAATATTAGAAATCTTATGAATCCTCAAAAATCCTTTAAAATATTTTCGAATATCTTACTTTACCCCAATAAACTTAAAAAATCTTAAATGATTTGTTTCGTAGTAATAATTTAAAAAATTGTTTTTCTTTAAACTTAAACACTATAATTTTGGATACATTTATTTCCGGTAATTTATTATTTTTCAATAATTAATTTATTTTATTATTTTAATAATTTAATTTATTTATATATCATTTATTTAACAAATCGTAAAATTGTCATAAAACACTTTCCTCCAAAAGCTAATATGTAATTAATGGGAAGTCACCAATTCATTGTTGCTGTCGAGACGATGTCGAGAAAACTCGAGATTTTCTCGAAATCGTCTCGAATGCATCACTAAACTGGGGGCTGTTCATAAATTACGTAAGAGCTTTTAGGGGAAGAGGGTTTAGGCAAACTTTACCATCTGTTACATGATGAGTCAAACAATACTTTTACATAATATGTTTAACAAAATAACATTACCCGAAATCCACGTATGCACAACTATAGTATGTAGGGTTAATGTTTAGTAATAGTATACTCAAAGTTTATAATAAGGTTATACAGACTTCGTATCAGGGTAATTTTATTTATGTTATGCCTTTTTTCAGAGATTTGGATGTATTCGAGACGACTTCGAGAAAATCTCGAAATTGTCTCGAAATTGTCTCGAAAGCATCACTACTCTAATTGAATATTCTGAATTCCTATCTAAAGAAGCAACTTTCTGCGGAAAACTTAAGTGTCATCCCTTGTTTCAGGAGAGTATCCTGCGGCAATGCAGCATGGTGGTCAAGCCAAACAACCAAGACTCTACTCACTCCTCCTCTGCCTGTGTCTACTACTTTACTAATCGATTCTCGATGACTCAAGATAATCGAATTATCACCATCCTCGAACGAAAAGAGCCTTCTGTACGCCACGTTTTGTATATCGTGATATATATTTTCTTTTTAATTGACAAGATAGAGTGGAAAATATTCAAAGAAACTGGGAGAAGAAGACAAGGATGATTAGATCGAACAGTCTATCCGAAAATTCCCTCAAACAAGATTCATTGCATGCTTTTAAAATGTCGGAAGCTCGAATATAATACTAAGTCACTGCCATTGTCGAATTAGGAACAGACTGCTGTTATGCTCGATTCACACCGACTATTGTCCTTCAGGTTGCCTTGGTCACCAGAAACTACACTAGAAATTCCAAATTCCAAACCTATGATTTAGGCTCAAATGCTATCGTCTTTGTCATTCAACTATGTCATTGTGTTCCAAGCTAAAGCTTTGTGCTTTGATGTGATCAACTGTCTTGCTATAGTCTATAATTTTATATTATTATCCTAATTCAAGGGCTTTTGAACCCTGGTATTAGAATCAATACCAACCAATTGTCTTCCTTTTCTTCTTGACATCATCATCACATTAATTAATAGTAGCTCGAGAACATAAAATCAAACTAAAGATGTTGTAATTTGAAGTATGCATTTGTGCAGTCGAGGAGAGAGAAACTAATAAATTTTGAAGACAATAATCTGAAAAAAATTTTGGCAAAATTTGAATTAAAGTTTGAAAAGAAAGCTGTAAATTTTGCAAACATTTGATGAACGTTGAGCTTGTTATGGATGTAACATATCGTTTCTCAAATAATCGTGAAGCATTTTCGCTTTCCCGGCGTCTCTAAGAAAAATATTATCGCAACCAACCCACCTATGCAGCACTAGTCGCTTTCTCTATAAAGTAAACTACAGTGTAAACTCGACGCCTACTAACTTAGACGTAAGTTCGTTTTAATAAACGAGTTTGCTGCTTCCATAAAACAACACCACCGTAAAACTTCAAAAGAATCATAATAACCAGAATTACATTACCTACTTTTATCAGTTTCAATATTTTGATACGATGCACTTTGTGTTTGGGAAGTACTTTCTTCAGATATATCTCATTTTCTAATATTTACTTTTTAAACATCTAAAATTTAGTTTCAAGAAAAATATCCATCCACAGAAGAACACAAATACTGTGAACTTATTTATAATTAGATTGTTAATACTGAAAAGAGCCTCTGCAAGGATAACTTTAGATTTTTGTTTGTCCAACGTTATCTGTGACTTGGCTACAATTGTAAAATTAATCATGAATCAATAATTTATTATTAGGGATTACCCAATCAGAAGCACGCGTTAGATGCAAGACAATCCTTGTGTCATTGAAGAATTTAATTATTTTAACTTCCTTCGAATATTTTGAATTATGTGGAATTCGAAGCAATTCTTAGAATCCAAATAAATTATTACATTTATGCTTTTTTGAATTTTTTTAAAGTTTTTAAAACAATTTTTTTTAAACCTTCCCAATACAACATGTATTACTCTGAATTTTTTTCAGGTCTTTTGTCTTCTCTGAATTATACCTAATTATCTGCGTTTTTTTGAATTTTTTCATTCTTTTCAATTATCTGAGCTCTTTTAAATTCTTTTAAAGTCTGTTAAAGTCTGTTAAAATCTGTCTTTTTCCCTATAAATTCTTTATCGCCCTCTGAATCCTTCTTTACTCTCTAGATTCGTTTTAATTCTCTAAATGTTTCTTCAGTCTTTGGATTCTTCTGAATTCCTTTAATTTCCTGAATTGTTTTAAAATTATTTAAATCCTCTAAACTTTTCTAAATTTGTTAAATTCTTACGATATCACTGAATTTTTAAAAAAGTTTTCAATTATCTTGAAATCATTATAATACACATTAAATTATTTTTTCTACAGATCTTTTGAGGTTCTTTTTTAATCTCTTAAAATCTTTACTTTTGAATTGTCTCAATTCTTTTGAATTGCCTCAATTCTTTTGAATTCTCTTGAAAATTTTTACTTTTGCGAATTCTTTTGTATCCTCTTTTTGTTCAATTATCTGAATTATTTTTTATTATAATTATTATGAATTAAAATTATTATTTTGAATTTCTGCAACACTTTCATATCCTCTGAATTGTTTTCAGTTCTCTGAATTCCTCTGAATTTTTTTTTATTCTTCTCATTTTTCTAAATGCTTATAAATGTTCTAAACTTTTTTAAATTCTCTGAAGTCTTTTGAATTCTATTAATTCTTTTGTGTTTTATTATTTCTTTTGAAATTCGCTAAATTCTTTTACATTTCGTGAATCTGTTTAAAGTCTGTAAATTCTTCTGCATTCCCTAAATTTTCTCATTTCTTTGGATTCTGCTTAATTCTCTGCGTCCTCCTTAATCCTTTCAGGTCTCTAAATTCTTGTGAATTCTCTAAATTATTTAAAAATTTTCTGAACTTCTTAAACTGTTTTGAATTTGTTGAATTCGCGCGATATCACTTACCACTGGATTTTTAAAAATATTTTTTATTATTGTTTTATTATTGAATATATTTAAGAACTCTCAGAGTGCTAAAGAATTAACAGTGTTTAAAACAATGTACAGAATTTAGATAATAAAAAAATTAAAATATAAAAGAATAAAAAGAATTAAAGAAATTGAGAGAACTCACAATTTTTACAATTTAGAAGAATTCAGTGAATTCAGAGAAATCAGAGGATTCAGATGAATTCAGATAATTCATAAGAATTTAGAGAATTCGAACGAATTTAAAACGCAGTTAAAAAAATTCACTGTATTGAAAATAATTTAGAATTTAGATTATTTAAAAGTTATTAGAAAATTAAGAATAAATCAGGAGAGTTAAGAGAATATAAAACACTTGAAAAAATACAGAACAATTCATGATGCATTGAAAATATTGCAAGGGATAAAGAATAACTTAAAAAGGTCTGTAGAATTCGTTTGTATTATACAGAATTCAAAATATTTAAAGAAAGCTAGAATGATTCAGTGTGTATTTAAATGATTTTAAGTCATAAAAAAAAATATTTTTAAAATTCAGGGAATTCAAAAGAATACAGAGTGTTTGGAAAAATGCAGAGATTTCGGAAGAATCCAGAGAATTAAGCAGAAGTGGTAGAATTTAAAAGAATTAACAAATTGCAAAAGAATTCAGAAACTTCAGAAAAATTTATAACATTAAAAAAATTAAATTTATAACATTTCAGACAATTAAGAAGAATGCAAAACTGCAGAAAAATTCAGAGAATTGTCTAGAATTTTGAGAATGCAAAAGACTTGGATAAATTCAAAATTATACAAGTGCTTCTGAATGGTTAATCCTTAGTGGTTAAGCATTATTTAATTACTAACTTTACAACAAATCTTTATGATTATTTTCGACTCCATTTTTTATAAGAAATTGAAAAATATAAAAATGTTCCTTTAGTACCAAGACATCCTCTATAGTTTCCAATCAATAATAATAAATTTTTTAAAGAAGTTAATCTAATTTTTTAGAAGAAATGAAAAATTGTTTTTTTGGACCAATAAATTTTACAGAAGCTATCCAAAAGTATGTCATTGCATTAAACTCAAGAGAAGCATCAACTTTTGTAAGCGGATATGCTACACGGTATTTTGTTGTATGCTGATTAAAACAATGTTTCCTCCTAACTCCTAAGAGGAAAAATCCATTTTTCCACAGAAAATGTCAAGTTTTTTTGTCAAATGTATCATCTCAAATCAGAATCATCAAAGTTTTAATTAAATCTGAGCATCTTGATTTTGTATCTTGCAAATAATGATATTTATAAAGCTGATCTGAATGGAATAAAACATCTAGTATCGATTTCATCCAGAAGCACATTGATGTTCTCTTTAGAATGGGAATGGAATGAACGACATTTCCCGGTACAGCATATCACTAAAATGCCATTTCTGCAATCTCAAGTCTAACATTTCTTTTTCCACTCGGATTTTCTCGACTATATGGAATCACCAGATGGCACAATTTCACAAGCAGCTTCATAAATATCATTCAGAATCACCAAACCGATGCTAATTTAAAAGCAAAACAAATACAAAAGACTCGAAATATTTAGCAATCCCAAGAAATGAATTTTACATGAAGCAAACATTTTATTTTTAAACTTGATTGGAAAACACTAATTTAAATAGGAGAAGAAATAAATTCCCTTGTAGAATTTATTTTGGACAGCAGATCACATCAAAGATACAAGTACTTTCTGAAACCAAAGGACGATACCAATCTGAAAAACCCTGCAGAATGTTCCAACCAATTTTATGCACCCAAAAAAAGTTGATCCAAACAAAACTGTTATTTAAACATACAGAAACATCGCGAAAAACATATGATCGTTTTTAATACTAAATGTGAAGCAATTACGATTGGCTGAAATGGCCACTAAAGTGTAACTTTAAGGAGTTGCATTTTTACCATATCTTTTTTGTAGATAATGTAATATTTGATTAATTGCGTGAAAATGTGTGAAAATAAATTTGTTCACTTTAAAATGTCGCTTTACATGCGTCACAAGTGTGCGTACATTGTCGAGGATTCACGTAAAACACAAAGCACGATTTCAGTGACGTCATCAATGACTGCGTTCTCATTTTCCGGTGAATGCTGCAATTGTGAATATAGGGCTTAGAGGGAATTAAGCGATCGAATATTTCTCAATTTTCCACAAAACATCCCCCAATTAATTCCTTTCCATCTCGTTTATAAAAGCGGCATCAAAAGCTTCAATGTGAACGTGTATAAAGCTCAGACAAAAGATTGATGACGACTTGAATTTAACTATCACAATGGAGGTGCATTTTACGAAAATATTTTCGGAATCGAATGTTTTTGGTTTGTAACTCTTGTAAAGAATTTGAGCGTGATGAAGTATATACAGTTTTTTGAAATAGTAATTTCTAATTGTTTTAAGTTTTGTTCCATTTCCAATATTGCAATCCTTTCAGATTTACATCAGTTAAAGCCTATCTTTTTATTTGATGTAAAAAGCAAGGAAGTTTGAATTAAAAATATATATTTCAACTTTTATGCTATGTAATTAAAAGCTTTTCAACTTCAAATTAAAGATAAAATTTCAAAATTTTCTGTCAATAACTTGAGTTATCTTTATGATAAGAAGTTCAGAAAAAAAGTAATCTTGAAAGAAAATCATTGCTCTCTTTTTATTAATCAACGTGAATAAACATCTTTTTTATACAAAAAGAACTATTTATTTAACTGGAAGATTAAGTGAAGTTTATTGCTTAAGTATAATTTTTCCTGCAAAAGGATTAATTTTAAGACTATTATAAGGGATCGTCCATAAACTACTTTACCACTTTAGGCGGGGTTGGTAAAATTTAAATAAATTTTTAGTACGTTTCCAGATGATAAATATTTTTTCTAGAAACTTTTTTTTTATAAATTTTAATAATTATTTTATTATTATTTAATAATTATTATAAATTTTATAAATTTTTTATTTAAAATGCAACTTTTCGGTTAAGAATACTTAAATTTGATTGTAAATTCGTATTTTTTGTAGAAAATTCTTATTTTTTTCTATTAATACAATCTTTCCATTAAAAAATGTATCTTTTTTGTTAAAAATTTAACAAATTGGCTTTAAAGCTTACATATTTTTTTAAAAATGAATTTTTTGGTGGACAATTTCAAATTTTAATTTAAAATTCATCCCTTTAGTTAGAAATTGACCTGTTTTGTTAAAAATTCTTTTTTTATGGTAAAAAATAATTTGGTAATTAAAAATTTACCTATTCCATTTTCGGCCGAAAATGGGGATTTTGAAGTAAAAATTCAAATTTTCTCAAGACTGAACTATTTTAATACTAATTGGTTTTTAAACAATATTCTTATTTTATTTTAAAACTCAATTTCTTGCTTTCAAGTTTTTGTTTTTCATTTTGAAAATTTCTGTTTTTGTAGTAAATTAATATTTTTGTTTAAAAATTCATCTTTTTTAGTTGAAAATTCGACATTTCGGTTGAGAATTCTTAAATTTTGTTAAAAACTCACCTTTTGTTTAAAAATTCAGCTTTTTCTCTAAAAATTCATTTTTATGAAGATGAAATACTTTTTTGAAGATTGGGAAATTTGTTTTTTTCTTTCTTTGTTAAAAATTCAATTTTTTGGTTAAAAATTCTTGAATTTTATTAAAAAGTCGTCTTTTTGGGTAGTAAATTAATCTTTTTGTTTAAAAATTCATCTTTTTTAGTTAAACATTTTTTTTTGTTAAAAACTTCATCTTTTAAATAAAAAATTTAACAACTAGGTTTTAAAAACGAACAACTTTCATAAAACTTAAAAAAAAAACTTGTTCTTTTTAATTTTTAATTTAACTTACTGGTTGAGAATGTTTAAATTTTATTGAAAATTTCATATTTTTCGGTAGTAAATTAATTTTCAACTAAAAAAATATGAACTTTTAAAACAACATATTAACTCACTTCTTATTTTCGTTCATCTGATTTAGTTGAAAATTTAACTTTTTAGTTGAGAATTCTTATCTATTCCATTTTTGGTCGAAATTCGGGATTTTAAAGTAAAAATTCAAATATTCTTAAGACTGAACTATTTTTTTATTAATTAGTATTTTAAACATTAATCTTGTTTTATTTTAAAACTCAACTTTTTATTTTTTATTAAAAATTTTTCTGTTTTTTTAGTAAATTTATCTTTTTGATTAAAAATTAATCTTCTTCGTTAAAGTTTAGCAACTAAATTTTCAAGTTGAACTACTTTCTTGAAGTTTCTTTTTAGTTGAAAATTCTTGAATTTTGTTGAGAATTCGGGTTTTTTGGTAAAAACTTCATCTTCTAGGTTAAAAATTAAACAACAAGGTTTTGAAAATGAACAACTTTTATTACCGTTTTTTAAAAAACTTGTTTTTGTCTTTCTTTTTTAAAAATTAAATTTTCTGGTTGAGAATGTTTAAATTTTATTGAAAATTTCATATTTTTCGGTAGTAAATTAATTTCCAAATAAAAAAATATAAACTTTTAAACCAAAATATGAACTTACTTTTTACTTTACTTCATCTTATTTAAATGTAAATTTAACTTTTTCATTGAGAATTCTTGAATTTTCTGAAAAATTCGTTTTTTTGGTAGAGAAGTAATGTTTTTGTTTAAAAATTTTATCTTTTTGGTTACTACTTTCTTGAATATTGGTAAATTTGTTTTTTTCTTTTATTGTTAAAAATGCAATTTTTTGGTTTAAAATTCTTGAATTTTATTGAAAAGTCGTATTTATAGGTAGTAGATTAATATTTTTGTTTAATAATTCATCCTTTTTAGTTGAAAATTCGAGAATTTTGTTAAAAATTCTGGTTTTTTGGTAAAAAACGTCATCTTCTAGGTAAAAAATTTAACAACTAGGTTTTAAAAATAAAAAACTTTCATAAAAATAAAAAAAAACTTGTTTTTGTCTTTCTTTCTTAAAAATTTAACTTTTTGGTTGAGAATGTTTAAATTTTATTGAAAATTTCATATTTTTCGGTAGTAAATTAATTTTCAACCAAAAAAATATAAACTTTTAAACCAAAATATTAACTTACTTTTAGTTGTAAGTTCAACTTTTTGGTTGAGAATTTTTACCTATTCCATTTTTGGTCGAAAATGGGGATTTTAAAGTAAAAATTCTAATTTTTTTAAGACTGCACTATTTTTTTAATAATTGGTTTTTTAAAAATTAATCTTGTTTTATTTTAAAACTCAATTTCTCGCTTTGAAGTTCTTGTTTTTTTTTTTAATTTCGGTTTTTTTAGTAAATTATTCTTTTTGTTTAAAAATTCATTTTTTGTTTAAAAATTCATCCTCTTAGACAGAAGTTTAGCAACTAGGTTTTCAATTTGAACTTTTTTTCTTGAAGATTGAGAAATTTATTTTTTTTTTTATTTTTAAAAATTCAATTTTTTGGTTAAAAATTCTTGAATTTGACTAAAAAGTCGTCTTTTTTGGTAGTAAATTTATCTTTTTGTTTAAAAATTCATCCTTTTTAGTTGAAAACTCTTGCTTTTTGTTAAAAATTCCGTTTTTTTTTTTTGTTAAAAACTTTAACTTTTAGATAAAAAGTTAACAACTTGGTTATAAAAATAAATAACTTTTATAAAAATTTAAATAATAACTTTTTTCTTTCTTTCTCAAAAATTAATCTTTTTGTTTAAGAATTTATCTTAAATTTTTTTTTGAGACTTCTTGAATTTTGTTATAAATTCATCTTCTATTTAAAAATTCATCTTCTTTGTTAAAATTTTAGTAACTAGGTTTTTAAGTTGAATTACTTTCTTGAAGATTAAAAAATCTGTTTTTTTTTCGTTTTTAGAAATTCAATTTTTTGTTTAAAATTTTTTGAATTTTACTGAAAAGTCGTCTTTTTTGGTAGTAGATTAATCTTTTTGATTAAAAGTTCATCCTTTTCAGTTAAAAATTCTTGAATTTTGTTGGAAATTCAGGTTTTTTGGGAAAAACTTTATCTTCTGGGTTAAAAATTTAACAACTATGTTTTAAAAATGAACAACTTTCATAAAAATTAAAAAAAAACTTGTTCTTTTCTTTCTTTCTTAAAAATTTGACTTTTTGGTTAAGAACGTTTAAATCTTATTAAAAATTTCACATTTTTCGCTAGTAAATTAATTTTGAACCAAAAAAATATATACTTTCAAACCAAAATATTAACTTACTTCTGATTTTAGTTCATCTTATTTAGTTCAAAATTCAACTTTTTGCTTGAGAATTCTTAAATTTTCTTAAAAATTCGTTTTTTTGGTAGAAAATTGATCTCTTCGTTTAAAAATTTCATCTTTTTGGTTAAAAATTTAAAGAGAAGATTTTAAAGTTGAACTCATATCCTGTTGGGAAAGAAATCTCTTGTTGGTTGAAAGTTCATGTATTTTAATGAATATTCTTCTTTTTAGTATAAAATTACCTTTTTATCAAAATTTCATATTTTAAATTTTTTAACTGAACTATTTTGCATAGAAAATTCGTTACTTGGTCTTTAAATTTCAATCATTTTGTAGTAAATTAATCTTTTTGTTTAAAAATTCATCTTTTTGAGTTGAAAATTAAACATTTTGCTTGGGACTTCTTGAATTTTGTTAATAATTCATCTGCTTGTTTAAATATTCAGCTTTTTGTTCAAAAATTTATCATTTTAGTTAAAAGTTTAACAACTATGTTTTAAAGTGAAACTACTTTCTTGAAGATTGAGAAATTTTTTTTTTCTTCCTTTGTTAAAAATTCAATTTTTTGGTTAAAAATTCTTGAATTTTATTGAAAAGTCGTTTTTTTTTGTAGTAAATTAATCTTTTTGTTTAAAAATTCATCATTTTTAGTTGAAAATTTTTGAATTTTGTTAAAAATCGGGTTTTTTGGTTAAAAACTGCATCTTATAGGTTCAAAATTTAACAATTAGGTTTTAAAAATAAATAACTTTCATAAAAAAAAATTTTAAAACTTGTTCTTTTCTTTCTTTCTTAAAAATTTAACTTTTTGGTTGAAAATATTTAAATTTTATTGAAAATTTCATTTTTTAGCAGTAAATTAATTTCCAACCAAAAATATGAACTTTTAAAAGAAAATATTAACTCACTTCTTATTTTAGTTCATCTGATTTAGTTGAAAATTTAACTTTTTAGTTGAGAATTCTTACCAATTCCATTTTTGGTCGAAAATCGGGATTTTAAAGTAAAAATTCAAATTTTCTTAAGGCGGAACATTTTGTTAATAATTGATTTTTTTGAAATTAATCTTGTTTTATTTTGAAGCTCAACTTCTTGCTTTAAAGCTCTTCTTTTTTTATTCAAAAAAATTCTGTTTTGGTAGTAAATTAATCTTTTTGTTTAAAAATTTATCTTTTTGAGTTAAAAAATTTAACAGTTTGATTGAGACTTCTTCAATTTTGAAAAAAATTATATTTTTGTTTTAAAATTCATCCTCTTACTTAAAATTTTAGCAACTATTTTTTCGAGTTCAACTACTTCCTTGAAGATTGGGAAGTTTTGTTCTTTTCTTTCTTTGTTAAAAATTCAATTTTTTGTTAAAAATTCTTGAAATTTTTTGAAAGTCCTCATTTTTTGGTAGTGAATTATTCTTTTTGTTTAAAAATTTATCCTTTTTTATTTGAAAATTCTCGAATTTTTTTAAAAATTCAGGTTGTTTTGATAAAAACTTTATCTTCTAGGTCGGAAATTTAAAAACTTTCAAAAAAATCAAAACTTGTTCTTTTCTTTCTTTTTTAAAAATTTAACTTTTTGGTTCAGAATGTTTAAATTTTATTAAAAATTTCATCTTTTTTGGTAGTAAATTAATTTCCAACATAAAAATATGAAATTTTAAACCAAAATATTAACTTACTTCTTATTTTAGTTAATCTGATTTAGTAGAAAATTTAACTTTTTGGTTCAGAATTCTAACATATTCCATTTTTGGTCGAAAATGGGGAATTTAAAGTAAAAATTCAAATTTTCTTAAGACTGAACTATTAAACGTTTTTAAACGTTAATCTTGTTTTATTTTGAAACTCCACTTCTTGCTTATTTTTTGTAGTAAATTTTTATTTTTGTATAACAGTTCATATTTAAATTAAAAATTCATCATTTTGGTAGAGACTTCTCAAATTTTGTTAAAAATTCAATTTTTTGTTTAAAAATTTATCTTTTAGTTACAAGTTTAGCAACTAGTTTTTCAAGTTGAACTACTTTCTTGAAGATTGGGAAATTTGTTTTTTCCCTTCGTTGTTAAAAATTCGTTTTTTTTTTTTAAATTAATCTTTTTGTTGAGAAATTCATCTTTTAGGTTAAAAATTCAACAACGAGGTTTTAAATATGAACTATTTTCATGAAAATTAAGAAACTTAGTCTTTTCTATTTTTCTTAAAAATTTCACTTTTCGGTTGAGAGCTCTTGATTTTTTTTTTAAATTCGTCTTTTTTGTAAAAATGTAAGAACTAGATTTTAAAATTGAGCTACTTTCATAAAAAAATATAGAAACAAAAATTTTTTTTCTTTTTCAGAAATTTCACTTTTTGATTTGATTTCGGTAGAAAATTGAGCTTTTTGTTCAAAAATTTCATCTTTTTCATATTTAAGATTTTTTAACTGAACTCTTTTGCATAGGCAATTCGTCAATTTGTCTTTAAATTTCAATAATTTAGTTGAAAATCAATTATTTTGTAGTAAATTAATTTTTTTGTTAAAAAATTCATCCTTTTGAGTTGAAAATTCAACATTTTGGTCCAGACTTCTTAAATTTTGTTAAAAATTCAGCTTTTTGTTGAGAAATTCATCTTCTTAGTTAAAAGTTGTGGTAGGACATTAATCTTTTTGTTTTAAAATTCATCCTTTTTAGTTGAAAATTCTTGAATTTTGCTGAAAATTCGGTTTTTTTGGTAAAAAATTCCTCTTTTTATTCAAAAATTCATCTTCTAGACTAAAAATTTAATAACAGGGTTTTAAAAATGATCTACTTTCATAAAAATTAAGAACCTTGTTCTTTTCTTTCTTTCTTAAACATTTTACTTTTTGGTTGAGAGCTCTTGAATTTTTTTAAAATTTCATCTTTTTCCTGAAAATTTAAGAACTAGGTTTTAAGGGTTAACACTTTATAAAAAAATACACTTTTTTGTGGAGAATTTCCAATTTTATTTCAAAATTCATCTCTTTAGATAGAAATTTAACTGTTTTCTCTAAAATTCTTTTTTTTATTGTGGAAAAAATACTTTGGTAATTGAAAATTTACCTATTCCATTTTTGGTCGAAAAATGGGGATTTTAAAGTAAAAACTTAAATTTTCTGAAGACTGAACTATTTTTTTAATAATTGTTTTTGTAAACATTAATAAATTATCTTTTTGTTTAAAAATTCATCTTCTTGTATAAAAGTTTAGTAACTAATTTTTCAAGTTGAACTACTTTCTTGAATATTGGGAAATTTGTTTTTCTCTTTCTTTGTTAAAAATTCAATTTTTTGGTTAAAAATTTTTGAATCTTATTGAAAAGTCGTCCTTTTGGTAGTAAATAATTCTTTTTGTTTAAAAATAATTCGTTTTTAGTTAAAAATTCTTGAATTTTGTTAAAAACTCGGGCTCTTTGTTAAAAAACTTTATCTTCTAGGTTTCAAATTTAACAACTAGGTTTTAAAAATGAACAACTTTCATACAACTTAAAAAAACTTGTTCTTTTTAATTTTCAATTTAACTTTTTGGGTAAGAATGTTAAAATTTTATTGAAAATTTATTTTTTATTGTAGTAAATTAAGTTCCATAAAAAAAAAAATCTTTTAAACTAAAATAGTGACTTACTTCTTATTTTATTTTTGTTTATCTCACTCAGTTGAAAATTTAACTTTTTGGTTGAAAATTCTTGAATTGTCTTAAAAATTCGCTTTTTTGGTAGAAAATTGATCTTTTTGTTTAAAAATTTATCGTTTTAGTTGAAAATTCTTGAATTTTGTTAAAAATTCGGTTTCTTTGTTAAAAAACTTTATCTTCTAGGTTTAAAATTTAACAACTAGGTTTTAAAAATAAACAACTTTCATACAACTTAAAAAAACTTGTTCTTTTTAATTTTTATTTTAACTTTTTGGGTAAGAATGTTAAAATTTTATTGAAAATTCATTTTTTTTGGTAGTAAATTAAGTTCAAACCAAAAAAAAAATCTTTTAAACTAAAATAGTGACTTACATCTTATTTTATTTTTGTTTATCTCACTCAGTTGAAAATT
>JAAAKG020137936.1:0-12774 GCA_010014905.2 Druon quercuslanigerum
TATATGTGTGTGGATGATGTAGATTTTTTTGAGAGGGAAACATGATCTAAAATGTTCACCTCAATTAAAAACAATGAGAAAGCAATATTGTGAATTGTGAATTTGTGCTAAATAAATTGTACCTACGTCCATGTGGGAAAATGTCCTGGCAGTCTGGTTATACGTATGCCCCAGATCTGGATTTATCTAGACTGTCTAGTCTGGAATATATGATGTGGCTCAGGCCTGACTCCAGTCTGGCTTAGATTTGACCTAATCTAGAATGTCTAGTCTGGAAAGTCTGGTCTTGCCCAGGTTTGGCACTGGTCAGCCAGCTAAGAAAAAAAGCTTATGTTCCATCAGCACATTTTTTGAAATTTCCAAAAAGTTACAGAGTGTCTAAAATGATAAAAATTATAAATTCAAACTATCAAAACAAGATTTTTTTTTTAATGACTTTGACGATTTGATCTGGTGCAGGCCTGGTGTTGATCAGCGTTGTAAGAATTTACATTGTCTATAATAAACATTTCTTAACGATAGAGAAAAAATATTTTTTCCCAAGTCATTAAAAAAAGTAAGTTTTTCCCAAGCAATTGGAATTTATTTCTTGCATCTCGGCGTGGAGACATTTTGCTAGTTGACGAAGCTGGTGACTTTCAAGTCAAAAAACATAACACTTTGCACAAATTCCAAATTTTAAATTAAAAATTGTAATTATTTTTGTATATTGAAAGAAAGAATTATACTTCAGAATACTTTTTGTAATGCAGAGATAAATGTTTAAAATTATGCATATATATTTAGTGGAAAAAAGTACAATGACAAAGCCATATACTATTTTTAATTTGCTTGTTTTTTGCATGATTAATGATTTTTTTAAGATTTTGAAAAAACGTTGAGAGGAAAAATAATAAATATGCAGGAATTGTGAAATTCATAATTATTATTAGTACCACCTAAAACTCAGTTAAATGAAAATATCATTCATCAGAAGAAATTCATTTTAAAAAATTTGTTAATATGACGAACAATTTTGTAGCCCTTCACACAGTTAGATGGTCCTCATTCAAATTAAATTTCTATTTGCTCTTTTTTACGAATCTTGTACGTGAACGATGACCAGCACTTTTATGTTCTACTTACTACACAAACTATTAGTTGACTAAAATAGAAATTCTCTATACCATTTCGCTTGAATTCTTTTTCATGAGAATTTTTTTATTTATCAATTATATCAAATGGATACGTCAATAATTTATCTTTTATAAACTTGTTACAAACTTTAGAGTCTGGAAAGAAAATGTCATAAAATATTTGTATAAACTTTCAGAATATTAAGATGCCGCTGTATTATATTTGCTGCAATTGTTGATCAAAGCTGGTCAAACTGGGGAAACAAAAAAAGGAAAACTCCTTGAAGCTGTTCAAAAGTACATTTTATCGTTTTATAATATGTAGGAAACTAAGGATATTGACGAGGAAGTGAATCAGCTAAAAAATAAGACATTTGCAAGAAAAGAAACATTACAGCCATTCATCCTTATCGCGTGACCACTGATAAAAATCGAGGGAGCATACACAGTCGTAGACAAAAAAATATAGTGTCGCTTTATGCCTGGAAGCATTGGTATTAACCTTCAATGCTTTCTTTGCGCTAGATTCTGAATTATATGTGGACCAAGGTCCACTTTTGTACATAATTCAAAGGAGAAGGGATGAACAAAGTGGTGAAACTGTTTTAGTTGATAATGAAGTAAATGGTACTAACTAACTCTCAATTGTTGTGTGTATAATGCAGCGAGAGCTTTGGCCAATTCAAACCGTAAAATAAAACCAACATACGATAATAAGACCAAAAGACGATTGCATTAACTCGTCATAAAGGTAGGCTTGGAAAGACAGTACGCGTCCCGCATTCAGTGTGTGATTGACTACATAACATCTGGCAAGAGAAGTCTAGACTGTTGAAAAGGGTGGATCAGAGAAAACCAACAATTCCTCCCTGACCTATCTCGAATCTTTCAAAACTCTCCAGTTACTGCCGACCACCCGCCCAAACCAGAGGAGGTCGAAGTATTTTAGAGAGAAGTCTACAAAGTGCAACATATCGTGAAAGAAGACTCAGAGAACATAAATACCCTTGAGGAGCTGTATGATGCCCTGATGACAACACCTGAGGAATACTGCCTACCCATTACTATAAAGGAGGTAAAGGAAGCATCGAGAGGTATGAAGAATTATTCCGCTCGGGGACTAGATGATATCCAGACATTCTGCTGGAAGAAGTTTCCTTTAACCCATCAGCATCTAGGCCGTATTTTCACCTGGTTATCATCTGTATTTTGGAAACCTTAAACGTTCATTCGCAAATCGTGAGGGGCATTGAGAGATTGATGCCATTTTGGAAAACCAAATTCATTATTATCATCTGCAAAAAATCGTGTGACAACTAACAAGGTGTCTTTCAGGGCGACAGCATGTGCCCACTCCTCTTTTGCCTCACATTATTGCCACTATCTCGCGCACTTCGCTATTTCCACGGGTACCTTTGCGGCTATTATTCGAATCGAAAGCACAAGGTTACTCATGTATTTTACGTGGATGATCTTCAGACCGCATTTTAAAAAACAGCATAATACTTTTAGAAAACAAAGCCAACTCTATTTCTAATAGCCCTGCTTTACTTTTTTGCTATTTCTAATTAGTTCTATTTATTTATTAATTTCAATGAAAATTTATGTGATGAAAAATAGTATACATTATTTATATCTTGTAATAATTATAATTAGTTAAAATAGTTACCTTATTTTTAAATGAGATAAAGGGTTCTTGAATGACAGAACATTTAATGTCCTTTTGTGAAAAATAATAATTTGAATTTTTCTATAAAATCGAGACAAGGTAAAAATAAAGTAAAAATAGCAAAGGTGTTCTACGCAAAAAGCTACAAAACAGTCTCTTGACGCTTTTTTCAACGAACATTAATTTTTCACAAAGTAGATAAGAACAGGAAACATCTTTAAATTTTTTGTATTAAAATAGTTAAACTCTCCAATCAAGAATTTTGAACCAAGAACGAATCAGTTTTCGGTATGCAAACGTAAATTAAAAATTGAATACAACACTATCAAAAAACGAAAAAAATGTAGTCGATGAAGTGAAAGGTACCCGAACCAGTTAAATTTAAAAATGTCTAATTAGAAAATATTTTTCCTCGCTTTGTCTCGCCTCGCACGAATGTACGCACGCTATGCCTCCGTGGCTAATACTTATTACTTATGTACTACTTACAATATTCACATTTTACTTATATTCCTCTTTCTTCTCTTTTTCTCCATCTAACCCAACACTCCCTTCACCCATGCTACAGCCCTTTTGCGTGTCTTTTATGAATCAATACCTACGTGCTTATCCGTCTGCTTTCCACTTCCTCACGCTCGTCCAACTAGTGCTCCAATATTGCATCCTTTTTCCCCGCACAATTTACTCATCTTCTACCTGGAAAACCAGAACCTATTAGAATCCTCCATGCACCTACATCTCATCCTTTCCATAAACTCGAGACTCCCTTTCTTTCCTTTGTCCCATAAATATTACGCTCTATCACTGGGCCTAATCTAGCTATAGTTCTTGTTGAACCTTGTCTCTATTAATCTCTCTGTTGATTTTGTTCTTCTTAACTATCTCTTATACCTTCCTTCCTCCAGCATCCTTCTCAATTCATTTACCAGCCACTTATTCGTTCTAAACTAGCACTTTCTAATCATCTTACTATCCCCTCTTCCAAAAATAGCACTTCATATTTACACGCTGGTCTTCCAGTTATAATCGGCAAACTTGTTCTTTCTGTCTGTCTCCTAAGAATTTCGTGCATAGTCTTTGCCAACTCAAGTGTCAACGGAGCATACCCCTCCTGTATCCTCTTTACCTCTTCAATTTCCTTCTATTTCATCCTACTTCCTAAATCTTATGCGAACAACTTCTTTGTCAGTATTCAAACCTATCGCATCACTGCGCTTGCCCTTCTCACGCTCTGTCTCTCTCCCTTTTATACGACCATTCCTCCCCCATTCCTTCAAAATAGGAAGACCATGTACAAAAAATGTTATACATCCTGCAAGGCCTTTCCCTTCCACTTCCACCCATCTCCCTTATTGCTTCCACCTCGTTTCCCGAACACCATAACCTTAGACTTTTTCGCCTTTAGCTCTCACCTATTCTTATCCAGATATCTTCAACCTCTTCATCATCTCCTTTAAGGCCACCTTGCTCTTAGCTAGCAGCACTATGTCACCTTCATCTGCCAGTGACCATATTATAATGCCTTCCACGCGGACTTACACATCTGCGATTAAAAACGCAAAAATCATTAGGCTAAGCCTAATTATATTATTATGTATATAATAGGCTAAAGCCTAACCTTGCCTCAAGCCCTTATCCATTCAGAAACACTCCAAAATTCCTTTACCTTCTCTCATCCTATCTTTTGTCTCTTTATATACTCTCTTATATTGTCTGTCAGGCCTCTCTTCACTCTTCTCTCTCTCCCATTGCCACCCACAACCTCCCTGTATCCACCAAAGAAACTCTTCTGGGAAATTGAATAGTATTCATATCTGGAAAGTTTCTCAGCAAATTATATGTTTAGTTGGAGCTTCTAGATACTTGCGGTCATAATGTTAGAAATTTATTTACCGGTCAGATTATCAAACTATCTTGTAACTATTTTATTGCAAAGATAATTTGTTCTTGTCGTGCAATTTTCAAATACTTTTCAAGCTTGATGTCATTCTATATCCGATATAGTAGACTTACTGTATCGTTATAATTGAAAACAACCTTTTGCAGTGCATTGCCGTACATGACCACAACTACTATGTTTTTTCCACTTAGATCGCGATCGAGAACAAAGGTTGTATAAATTAGTGTTTAAATTTCCGGACGGTTTTATCGGAATAGGTTAAGTTTATCAGATGAAACAGATGGTTCGATTCCCGCCTCACACTCGGGAAGAGGCTCGGTGGCCCATGCGGTGAACACTAGCCTAACAAGGAAGTTTTTCTTCTCTGGAGAGTCGTGTTACCGGTACCTTTAGAGAAAAAGGTTCTCTAAGTACTTAAGGCTGTTGCTCTTAGTGGTTCGGAACCCACCTCAAACTGTAGGTGCCCCTTCTACCACCAAGTAAATGTGTGGGAATTGTGTTAACGAATACGGAAGAAGGTGCAAGAAAAATGTAAACCCTTAGAGGACATATAAGAAGCTTTCATCCACTATAGTTAACTGGGAGTAATCAATAGTAGAAATTTTCACTAAAGTAAATTAGTCGCTCAGTGTTTACTTAGGCAGATTAAGAGAGGAAATTATACACTTATATTTTTGTGACAATTTGTGACAGTACGGTGGAAACCCTCACAAAATGTCGTAACATTAAAGCTGATCCCCTCCCTCCGCACCTAACTGAAAATAGGAATTATAAACATCATTTCACGTAACCTTTAATAATGAGGCATGATTTATAAACCGGATCGACCCCCACTGTCTAATATTGGTTTGACTTTTAAGAGTCGTTTAAAAGCGGAAAAGTTATATAAAATCCTGTATTTTTGAATGCCGAGTGGCGCTTTTTTAGAATCGCAACACCCGGTCCAGTTTGGCAGCTGTCACGTACGAAACCAGGTCGGTAATTTCATGATATTCCTGATTAAATTATTAAATATGTATATGCTGCCTGAAAAATGGTTGTACTGGGGCTTTCTGGATAGCTGCATTCAAATCTTAAGTCGGAATTTCCAAATTCAAAATGACATATGCTATAGGGCTTCTATAACTCTCCTAATGTTCGGATCAATGCAAGTGAATATTTGTCGAACAGGTCAAGCAAATATAATCAAACGATGGTTGCCATATGGTGTTTTCATGTACAAATTGGAGTTCCAAAATTCAAGACGGCCGACCCTATATGTCATATATTTTCAAAATTATCACGTTAAGAAATAAATGAAAATGCTGTGGTGCGGACGTCAATTTTTCTCAACACGCTCATTGGGAATCTGCTGTTAACAATTAGATCTTGAAGTTCGTATATCCATCGAGTAATTAAATTTAAAAGGCGGCTAGATTAGTAGGAACGTTAGATCATGAAAAAAACGGCATATAATGAGTCATGAATAATTTCTTACTAACTGTAAGTTATGTGAAAGCCATCAGAGGTGTTTGAATATCAATGTTTTTGATGAAGATAGTCAAAAGAAGTAACCAGAAAATTTTCAAATCATTCTGACCCTGCTAACTGTACAAATATCCGCCATATTGGTTCGGCTGTCTTGAATTTCGAAACTCTCATTTGTACATGGAAATACCCCATAACGACCATTGTGTGATTATACTGGCCTGGCCTGTTCTACAAATCTTCACTCACGTAGATCCGAACATTGGGAGAGTTATAGACGCCATATTGTATCTGCTATTTTAAATTTGGAAATTTCTACTTCAGCATTGAATGCATCGAGTTAGAATACCCAACTACAACCATTTATAAGGCAGTATGACAACATTTAGTAAAATACCCAAAAATAGCATAAAAATACCGACCTTATTTTGTATACGTCATAGCTGCTAAACTGGACCAGGTGTTGCGATTAATAAAAAAGGTCACGCGGGCTTTAAAAGTACATGATCTTATCTCTCTTTTTCGCTTTTGATCGACTCTGACAAGTGAAACCAATTTTGGACAGAGGGGAGTGATCCACTTTACAAAGAATGTCTCGTATATATAATTAAAATATTTGTCATAAGGACAATCGCAGGATTTTGCCGGGATCGGGTGCTAATCTGAAAATTTGCACCCGATCCCAGCGAAATCGCGGTTAAATTTCAGCCATAACCACGTCTCACTACCGTGAGACAGGTGGCTACAGTCTGTGACGGAATCAATACGGCGATCCAACAAACGTCTCGTGCACCCTGAGGACACAGAGCGACCCAAGGACGACTGCCTGCTGCATTTTGCCCGCAAGAGTTTTAGAATATTGTTCACATGCAGGGATGCTTTTCAGGCTATTAACCAGTGAAACCTTGAAACCTCCAAGAGCGTCGATGATAAGGACAGATAATTTAACAGAATATTCCGGGTACAATCGTCGGAACTCCCTTGCAAGGTCTCTATACCTCTCTTTCTTTTCATTCTCCTTGACTATGATGTTTTTCTCAGCTGGTGCCGAAAATTTGATAACGAACATGGTTCGCTTCTCGAAGTCAAGGAGAACTATGTCAGGCCTTAAGTGCGCAACAGAAACAATTGTCGAGAATATAAAGTTCCAGTATATGCAGTACTTCTCATTAAAGTAAATTGACTCTACTTCCTTAGGAGCGTTTATTGGAGCGGTATTGGATGTAGTGTGTTCCCGCATGAGTTTCACAACCCGATCGTATGTGTCCTAGATGCTCGGGGTGTGTATGTAACGCCCTACAGCTATAATCGGGAATGTCTGGGATCAAAATGTGGCGACGGTATGTTAAGGGGGAAATGGCACCGTCTTGAGATGACAATATGAAACCTTCTGTGCCCGAATTCTATCCGGGTGTGATTTAAGGAAAGCAAAAGTTAGCTCACATGACATTGACTAATCTTCAACATTTCTGTGGAAGATGCTGTGCATCGTCTTATCGAAGAGCTGTTTCCAGAAGTGTTTCTACTGTGCTTTTTGAATCCGAGATTTTAGGAGTCAGTACGCGAGATAGATAAGATTTGATGCATTGTGCTGACCCCTGATACTGAACTTCAGTCCATGTCATTCAGCAGCCTCCTGCGCTGCTTTGTACAGAAACGCTCCTTCGCCCACTTCTTCACGCTTCCTTGCCATTTTAAGAAGAGGGTTTCTTCGATTTGCGACTCTATGTGCTGTACCTAGAATGATCCTGTTGTTAAGACATTCAAGATTCAATATTCCGCGACCACCTTGATGGCGTCAGATGTAGAGTCGCGTAACAGAAGACTTAAGGTGCATGATTTCGTTTATATGCATAACCTTTTTGCGTCCCGATATCAAGGGATATATATGTATAAATTGAGTTAAAAATTGATTTTTTTGTTCAAAAATCGACTAATTTGCTTAAAGTACAACTGCTTCTTTTTAGCTTAAAATTTATAATTTTAGTTAAGCTATTGAAAATTCAATTTTCTAGTATTAAATTCAATTTACGACTTGAATTTTCAACAGTTTGGTACAGAATTAGAAAAAAATTTTAAATATAATATTTTGTTTGAAAATTTATATTTTTATGTGGAAAATATCACTACTTTGATATAAATTCAAACTATTTGGTTTAAAATTGAAGTCTTTATTTAAAATAATAACTACTTTATAAAAAAAATCATTTTGTTATTTGAAAATATGTTGTTATTCGTGAAAAATTAGTCTTTCTGAATAAAAAAGCAACTTTGAATTTATGACTTTTGTTGAGATCATGTAATTATTCCAGCTTTGGTTAACAAATTATGCTTTGAATTGAAAATTATTGTTTCAAAAGGAAAATGAATATTTTCTATTCAAAAATTCATGTATTTTCTTGAACGCAACCGTTTTTGTATTTAAAATTAAAGGCACATGATAATGCTTTTTTCCTACAACAATAAATATTTGGTCTTAAAAACCATATTTAGAGGTTATGTATGTTAAAAATCTCACCAGCTTTACTTCCAAACTACACAATACTTCTCGCAAAACACTTTAGAAAAGAAAAAAGAATATGGTAACTGATATCCGGAAACTAACCTTCTAGTAGACAATTAAACAAGTTGATATGGTACATAAGTTTTAAGTGGCATCCTACAGCATACAATATTTTTGTTATTATACCTCAAAAAGAGAGTTCGAGGATGTCCGTCATAATATTTTATAGCATCTCCTAACTAAGTGTTTCAGCATCCTAATTTTTGTGAACAAAATCCCGGGGTAACTGTACCCTATTTACCACCTGACGAACTATTGCATGCCCTTAAAATCTTGTTTTGCTGACAAATTAAGTGTAGCATTCTTTGTTGAGTATTCATTTTTTTAAATTTCCTTATTTCATTATTTATTTATGATAAATAAACCCGATTATTATATTTATTTAAATAAGGAAGATCATAGTTTCTTCATCCAATGAATTTTTTCTTGTATCAAGAACAATTTTCTAGCCCAAGAAGGTATTGTGTCGTACATATTTTAAGCAGTATTGTCTTAATTCAATTCTAAATAGTACCTTTATTTATTCAATGTAAAATAGAAAAAAGAAAATTGAACGCAAAGTGATGAATTTAACCTTATTTTTTATTCTTTATTACTAAAATATGCACAATTTTCAGTCCTTAGCGTTTATAAAACATAACCTTACTAACATAAGTACACCCTAACGCCTACAGCCGCTTTTTAGCAAGAAAGATAACATTTACTTGGACTATTGACCAAGGGAAAGGAAAACTGCAGATAACCTTTTTCAAGCGCAGATGCTTAACTACAGTCGAGTTCAGATGCAGACATTACAGGTCGTCGAGTGTCCATACCCACCCTCGACGTTGAACATACCGTTCGAAAATAGTTAAACACAGTCGAAAACACGAGAATCCGAAAATCACAAACCGTCCTCAATTCTAGCGCTAATTTCGTCAGGCTATGCATAACTTGTGAAACTCGATGTTTCGAAAATCACTTAAAAATTAAAAGTAATTACCTTATGCATGCTTTTAATTATCTTCTTACATAAAATCGGATATTTTTAATATAATTTTAGGCTAAAGTTAGACGTCAAACAATTTGGAAAACACATGGTATATAATTTCAAACACAGAAAAAAATATAAAGTAATGTGAATAAAAATATGCAAAACATCTATTTTTATATGTTTCTTATTAAATTCGTATTAAAATGTTTCTTATAGTCTGTGGCAAATGTCACTAATGACATTTTCCATCAGATTCGCTCCCTGACTATGACTTGATTGTCAGATCACTGTGGTCTACGATTAAACACATAATAATCGTCAAGATTGATGACCCCATTTTGAGCATATGGGTTGTGAGCTAGATTATTTGATGTTCCAGCTTGATTTTGAGGGAGATGATTTGATGGTCCAGCTTGATTTTGAGGAACTGGGATTCCAATGTGAGCACCTTGGCTCGTCCCAGTGTGCCCCGTGTGAACAGGTTGGTTCGGAGGAGGAAATGGGCTCCCCGTGGCAGGAGGTCCTTGCCCCGGCACTTGCCCCGGCACTTGCGCATTAGCAGGAGTAGTTATTAAAAGAAATTCTTTGTTATGCACAATACGTGCCTGAACAACCCGATCGGGTGGAATGTCATGAAAGTATATATTTTCTACTTCTCTAATATCCCCAAGTGGGACTAAATAACGTTTAGCTGTTCGGCCACGTATCTTTACATGAACTATTGTTAGGCGATACTGATATCTTCTCAAACCAACCATAATTGGGCACAACTTATATACGTCTCCTACTCTTTGGGCATATCCTTCGACTATAGTGCGATTAGGATTCGTTCCTACATGCGCCAATCCTTTCGGTATTCGTTGATGTACATTTGGGTAGTAAAAATCATGGTAGTAATCAACTTTAACTACCAGAATCCCATCGCCAAAGCAGGATGCGCAAAAGAGATCCATAGAAGATATTTCTGCAAAGATATAAGTTAAGAGTTGTAAATTAATTATTGTTTGGTCTATTAAATTCATTAATTAAGTCATCAAGTCGCAGAATCTCTTATAAACAAAGTATCACACTATTTTCAGATAAAATTAGGCAAAAAGTACCGAATTGAGAACAAAAATTCAATGATGTTACGACTGATTGAATTGTGAATTATATTCAGAAAATATAATTCTGATTCTAAAGAGTTTTATCGCCCCCCCCCCTCTCATTATAAGTGCATGAGAAAATTAAAAAAATTTCTTTATAAAGAAAATTGTGACGATTTGTTTGAAAATATTAAAAGTTAAATAAAAGAAAAGAACATGCACCTATTTTTTGCCAAGTAATCTTGTAATTTGAAATTATACGAGGGGTTGACAACTCGACTGAATTCAGAATATTTCTATGTGTTTCAGAGTAATTCACATACTTTAGGATATTTCACGTACTTCAAGATGCTCCAAGATATTTCAAATACTTCAGGATACTTCAGAATATTTGAAGATAATTCAAGATATTTTAAGGTATTTCAGAAAAATTCAATGTACTTCAAGATAATTCACATACTTCAAGATACTTCACATACTTCAGGATACTTCAAGATATTTAAAATACTTCAGGATATTTCACGTACTTCCGGATACTTCCAGATATTTCAAAGAAATGCAGAATATTTTCATGTGTCTCAGGATAATTCACATACTTGAGGATATTTTACGTACTTCAAGATACTCCAAGATATTTCAAATACTTTAGGATACTTCAGAATAGTTGAAGATAATTCAAAATATTTTAAGGTATTTCAGAAAAACTCAATGTACTTCAGGATAATTCACATACTTCAAGATACTTCACATACTTCAGGATACTTCACGTACTTCGGGATACTTCAAGATATTTCAAAGTAATTCAGAATATTTCCATGTATTTCATGGTAATTCACAAACTTTAGGATATTTTACGTACTTCAAGATACTCCAAGATATTTCAAATACTTCAGGATACTTTAGAATATTTAAGGATAATTCAAGCTATTTTAAAGAACTTCAGAAAAATTCAATGTACTTCAGGATAATTCACATACTTCAAGATACTTCACATACTTCAGGATACTTCACGTACTTCGGGATACTTCAAGATATTTCAAAGTAATTCAGAATATTTCCATGTATTTCATGGTAATTCACAAACTTTAGGATATTTTACGTACTTCAAGATACTCCAAGATATTTCAAATACTTCAGGATACTTTAGAATATTTCAAGATAATTCAAGATATTTTAAAGTACTTTAGAAAAATTCAATGTACTTCAGGATAATTCACATACTTCAAGATACTTCACATACTACAGGATATTTCACGTACTTCCGGATACTTCCAGATATTTCAAAGAAATTCAGAATATTTTCATGTGTCTCAGGATAATTCACATACTTTAGGATATTCTACGTACTTCAAGATACTCCAAGATATTTCAAATACTTTAGGATACTTCAGAATATTTGAGGATAATTCAAGATATTCCAAAGTACTTCAGAAAAACTCAATGTACTTATGGATAATTCACATACTTCAAGATACTTCACATACTACAGGATATTTCACGTACTTCCGGATACTTCCAGATATTTCAAAGTAATTCAGAATATTTCCATGTATCTCAGGATAATTTACATACTTTAGGATATTCTACGTACTTCAAGATACTCCAAGATATTTCAAATACTTCAGGATTCTTCAGAATATTTAAAGATAATTCAAGATATTTCAAAGTACTTCAGAAAAACTCAATGTACTTCAGGATAATTCACATACTTCAAGATAATTTACATACTACAGAATATTTCACGTACTTCAGGATACTTCCAGATATTTCAAAGAAATTCAGAATATTTTCATGTGTCTCAGGATAATTCACATACTTTAGGATCTTTCACGTACTTCAAGATAATTCAAGATATTTCAGATACTTTAGGATACTACAGAATATTTGAGGATAATTCAAGATATTTTAAAGTACTTCCGAAAAACTCAATGTACTTCAGGATAATTCACATACTTCAAGATACTTCACATACTTCAGGATATTTCACGTACTTCAGGATACT
>JAAAKG020137937.1:0-12773 GCA_010014905.2 Druon quercuslanigerum
TACCAATGTTGAGCGGAATCTTTCAGCAAAAAGGGGAGTGCTCTAAAGAGGTCTGCATCTGATAAGAAACTGCCTCTACGACACTCTTCAACTTGTGTTAGGAATTCCTCTGCACTACTATCGCGTTTTTCATTATATTTGATATTCCATTTTCTAACTACAGCATGGATATCATCCTTACTACTGAGACGTGCAGATGTCGGTAAATCAGATGTAGATGTAGGTTTCCAAAAATATTTGGAAAATTTAAAGGGTACGTATTATCACTCATGGTATTAGCCTGACCATAATTGTTAGAAAAAGGAGTCATCCTAAGTGTTGTGGATTGAATCACATCCTGAAAGGAAGTTAGAATCATTGTGGAACGACTAGCAGGAGTATACAAAGGTGCTGCTTGTTCGTATGCGGTAAATGTCTCTACGCTAGCTATTGTTCTCGCAAATCTAACGCTTCCCATACTTGAAGTCGCGGTGGGCAAGGATTCCGAATCGATGTTGATACCGGACGTAGTGGGGGAAATTGATGTATGAGCGCGCGATGTCATGACAGAACTACTGAGAGTAGTTGGTTGGGATACCCGGAGCCTTTCCAACTCGGCCGTCAAGTCGCGCTCCCCGCTTTCCTCCCAAGTCTGATGCTTATGGCGACAATGTTGGTGGAACCTAACCAAGCGCCATCTCATCGCCATATCATCCCCTTCGGCAGAAAGATCAAAATATTCTAATATTTCTCGGAGTTCACCGACTTTCAACGAACTGGCCCAGTTAATTAAATAATCAGTGGTTTCCGCCCACAACTTATCGATTTTAATAGTGGACCAATCCATTTTGCTCAAAGTTCTAAATTCAATAATTATATAGTTAAAATCCCAAAAAAAAAATTTTTTAAAGAAAAGGAAATCCTAAGAACGTAGTGCTACTAAAAGGCAAACATTGTAAACAAATTAATAAAATTTCTTAGGAGTCTGAGACGAAACCATATTCAACCAAACATAATTAAAATTTCCACAAAAGTGAGTAAATAATCACAAAAATATCATGGAATAAATAACAAATCAGTAAAATAGAAATTGTGGAACATAACCAAACAAATAATCCATATCGAACCCACAGCAATACGATTCCAGGGTAAATGGTAAATACCACAAAGTGCAATAGCAGGTTCACAAGATTCAAGAAAAGTTATAAAAATCGGATAAATACATCACATAATTGGTAATACATTGCAAAAACAAATCAAATAAATAATTCACATTGGTAATAACACTTGAACAATTCACGAAATAAAATCAGATAAATAATTATCAATAATTCACATAATTAATATCATGTAAATAATTCACCATATAGCATCAGATAAAAATCTAGATAAAATCACTAAAATGACCTATAAATAAAAGTATAAATTATACCTAGCCTTTGAATTATAGTTATATTTTTTTTGAGTTCATGCTGGTCGTTTAATACATCGTGATCTTCTTTTATATTTATATATTAATCAGGGGGAGGATACCCAACGAGTGGCAAGCAACTACGTTACAATATATATATATGTATATATATATGATAAATAATGGAAATAAGCTTAATAGATATTAAACCAGGCTGTCCAATATGTCAATTCAGGGAAGGATACTTTCATCAGATACTTGTTTGATATAACTCTAATAGAAATCCGTTTTACATATGTGGCTGTGACCTTATAAAAAGTCTCGGAGAAAGTTTTTAAATAATAAAGGATGTTCATAAATAATTTTTTTTTAGAACATTTACCGTCATGTGATTAAAAGTATACTTTTTTAGCCTTCTACCAAATTCAAAGGTAAAAAAATTAATTTGAACATAGAGAATAAGAAATTCGTATTAGGTCTAGCACACTTAATATGAAATTAATCTGCCATTTTATTATCTGAATGGCAGGGTGGGTAGGAATGTGCACGGAATACACGGGGAACCACTGAAAAAAACGCGTCGTAGCTATACCTCCAGGGTGGCATGGAAACGAGCTCTTTATAATAAATTGAACAAAATTTTTATTAGGACTCCATAATTAATCTAATGCTAAATTACTTTTCCATCACGGAAAAAACAAAGGGTAAAAGTGATGCAGGTTAAATTAATGAGATGTAATCTCGGAATGCAAATAAATGACGATTGGTAGGGGTTACATATAAGAAATTATTGAGTTTTCATTAAATCCTTGCCAAACTTCATTTTCTTGCATACCGAGAGGACCCTCATCATTTTTAGTTGAATTACTTTTCACCTTTTTTTTCTGCGATTGTATTTTTTTAAATGGCAGTTGGATATACTAGTACGCACGAAATAGATGGGAAAACACGGACTCAAAAATGCGTCGTATATCTAGATATCTTATTAAGTGACGAGGAAAGCTTTTGACGACAATGTTTAATTGAACAGGAGAACAACTGAAAATTAAAAAATGTGTCTTTGAATAATAATTACTTTATATCAACGTTTAATGCAGTTTTCTTTACTAAAGAATCTGAGTGCTCCGCAAAAAATCTCTTTCATATCCCAGTTTGTTATGCATTTTCATAGTCTAAATTTTCTACCTAATTAAGTATACTTGAAGATTAAATTGTTCAAAGCTCTGTACATGCTGCCAGGTATAGATTCTCATCGTGACGCTCGCGCTTCGCGCACAATTTACAATAGACATTTTTAAATGTATATTTACTTTCGGAGATAATCTCGCAATTTCAAAATGTAAATTATTTAAAATATTATTATCGTTAAATGAAAACAAAATTACAAACACTATCCAAAAATTGTTCAACAAAATTTCTGAGGACTTTTTAAAACCTGCAATTGATCTTTACAACTTTTTTCGGCTTCTCGCGTGGTTTTACCGGAAATTTTAATTTTAATTTTTTATATAGTATTTTCGATAAATAAAACCGAAATCACAAATCCTAACAAAAAATGCCGAGAATAAATTTTTCAGGATTTTTAGTATAGTGTTTTCAAGAAATAGAACACAGTTATGATGTTCATAGACATACAGACGCCATTGCCAAAACTTAATTGTCGGCTTCAGGGTGTCCCAGAACGTGGAAATCGTTCAAACACTGAGTTTTGAAATTTCGGCCTATTATAATACTTTCTCAGCCATCAATTATGAGAATGTAAAAATTGTTCCATAGTTTAATGAGTGAAGACTTATATTATGCATTAGAATTGTAATTTTAATTACAAATTCTAATTAAATTCTTTAATTTTAAACCTAAACATTATTCCTATTAAAACTTTTTCTATTTAAAAATTATTTATTCTAATTTAAAATAAAATGTCCTACTTTTAAAGGTTTAAATTAAAAATAATTTATCATTAGAGGCTTCTAATCAGAAATATCTTACTTTAATTTATAATACTACAGCCTTAAAACGTATACATTTGTAAAGAAAAAAATGTTTGGAATAAAAGTTCAAATTTAGTACAAGTTTATGGAATTATTTTTTTACAGAGAATCGATTGGTGCAGGTTACTTCTACTCTAGGATCAATATTGATTAAAGTGTATGAAATTATTTAATAAAAGTAGCTGTAAAGAAATAAAAATGTAATGAATGTTTCTTTATCCATTTTAAATAAACATATACATTGTTTACACTTCAAAGACCAGATTTGTGAAATATTGTGGCGAGAGAGACTCAGAGCGGTACGTATCGTACGCACTCGTCTGGCCTGGTCTGGTACCGCTGCGTGATTCTCTCTCCCCACTATAGTCCTAGCCATGATCCAATAATCACATGGTCTAACCACTTGAGGGCCCCGTTTCGTTCAAGTCACGCCGCCGCATAATTCCACCATTTTGTTAGTTTAACCGCTCAGTTCGAATTTGACGTGTACTCTCCCCACTCGTACTTCTCGTGTTCCTTGTCGAGCTGTCATTCTCATAAATCGAGAATCATACATATTTTGAACCAGTTTTTTGCGACGACGTGAACTTTTTTCACGTATTTTTGCTATTTGATAATAACTTACGTCCTAAACTACTTGAAATCGCTAAAAAACTGAATTTCGAAAAAATGGTCCTTACCGGGTTGTCATTCTCATGTCTTCATATATTCATTATACAACGAACGTTATTCAAATTTATAAAAAAAATTTGAGGAAGAGTAGCAATAATTATAAATAAATATTTAATATGCTTAATATGTTTCGATCCAATTTTTCTCTAAAATTGAGAAAAAATTTTAATAAATAAAACATATTAATGACTTTATGTGTCGTGGACACTGTATTATATAATTTTATTCATTCAGGCCTTTCCCGATTTACTTCAATTTCATTTTATTTTATACACACATGCCAGTTTTTGTCAGCAGGAAGAGGTTATGAAACACATAACCTAAAATTCTAATTCATACGTATTTTCCTTCGACCTTATTCAACATTGCAATACATTTTAATAGTACTGAAATATTTGTTTACCTTAAAATGACAAAACATTCTAATTATAAAATTTGTAATTTAAAAATCACTTACATTTGCCGCTCAGTTTTTTTTACTTGCGCGTGGCTAGACCATGTATTTATTGGATAATGGTATGCACTTCGCTTCAGGGTCGACGCGGATATTCGTCAATTGTCGAAGGATGCGTTTCTGTATAGTCCTACTTTATTGGAATAGGATTTGATATATCGACTTATGCTCATGATAGATTGATAGATTCTGGCCTATCAGACGCATCAAGTCGATTGATCAAAAACTCAAACCCCGCTTCCTGCCCGGCAGGAAGTAGCAGTGCCTCCAAAGTTACAGCAACCAAGATGGATACAGAGGAAAGCTTCTCCATCATCACCTCAAAAAGCAAAAAGAGAAAGCTCGCTAAATCGGCCGATAATGCTTCGGACAGCGCCAGCCGTGCCCGATCTTCAGCCACTTCAATCAGAGGAAGAAGTAGGACGTCGAAAACGTCAATCGTGAGTACGGATCTGCCAGACTCAAAAAAGCAGTCCCTGATAATAAAAACCCTAATTCAAACAAATCTACAGGGTCGGAAAAATACCCACAATAAATTTTATTGTAGACGAGGGTAATCACCCCTACACAGTTCTACACAAGCTATTAAAAGATGCTACCAAATTTATACCGATCGTATACAATCTCGGGTCAGATATCTATTCTCTTCGAGTTTTATAGCTCGAAGAATACATATAAATTATCACTAATCTAGGACAGCGAGGCTTTCAATATTTCTTACATAAACGCATTGACTCTCCACCCATTAAACTAGTGATTCGAAATATCCCCATCGCGTTCCCGGAAGACTCTGTTCTCTTCGAACTTAAAGAGGAAGGGTTCACAATCACGTCCGTTGCTCGGATAAGGAACCAACAAACTAAAACAGGTTTACTCATGATTCTGATAACGTTGCTGAATAGTCCTGAAGCAAAAGAGCTCCTCAATCTAAAGTCTCTTGCTTTTATAAAAATAAAAGTCGAGCCCTACGTGAAACCTAAGGAAACCTCTCAGTGCTTTATGTGTCAAAGGTTCCACCATGTCTCTGACGTGTGTCACACCACTCCACGCAGTGTGAAGTGCGGTGGCACGCATTAGAGTTCTACATGCAAAAAGGATCCTGAATCGCCGGCTACTTGCGCTAACTATGCTGAATACCATTCCGCTAATTACAGAGGTTGTTCTTCTTTTCAAATAGCTTCCAGGAAACCCATAAGTAATAAATAAAAATCTAATAATACGCGTAAAGAAACGGTATCTAATAAACCATTTGTTCAGACCGCCCAAAAAGATATTTATACACGTAAATGCACCACGAGAGTCAGTGCCCAGCCATAGAAAAAATTAAAGCTTTACAGTACTGTAGTCGCCTCTACTTCCGAAGCAGATACAATCAAATCTCAAACTATACAACCGGCCAAAACCCCGAAAATTACTAGGGTTTGAGCTAAACCACCTATTGCCAAGACAATTCCAGGCCAACAAAATAAACTTACGCCAACTATTGTCCACATTAAAAATACTCCCTCTCAGGATATTAAAGCAAACATTACCGAAGCTATAAGTTCAACCGTTGAGATTATGAGTAATATACTATTACTTGCTATCGAAAGGTCATCTGCAATAACAATACTCTAAAAATTATTTTTTGGAATGCTCAGGGTATTCCTAATAAAAGGCACGAACCAGCTACATGGCTCCATACGAATAAATTCACCATTTGCTTGCTGAGTGAAATTTTACTTCGCTAATCCGTAAACATCAATCTAGTCCGTGGCTACAAATTATACCGAAATAACACTAATAGAGGCACCGCGATCCTAATCCAAGAACACATTGACCACTACGAACTACTAATTACTGAGCTGAAAGTCCTTGAAGCTACGGTAATACCAATAAAACTTCACGGGAAACCATATGCCATCCCTTTCGCTCTACCAGACTCCCTCTTGCGAATTTACAAAAAATGACTACAGAAACATATTTAAACTAGCCCCCTTGGCAATCTCTGCAGGGGACCTGAATGATAAGCACTCAGCTTGGAATAGCAGAACAACAAACAAAATTTGAAGACAATTATTTAAATTCATAAACGACATATATCTGTCTATCTCTGCACCAGATTCGTATAAATTTTTCCCTTACAACACATTACTGATTGTGAAAAAATGCTTTCCGACTTCCTCAAAATCCTAAGTGCGGATAATTTCAAGAAAATAACCTGTACGGAATTAACAAAACACATTAAAAATACTAAACATAGGAAAGCAGCCGGCCTTGATTCAATTTCTAATTTAGTCCTCAAAAAGCTTCCTATCTCGTGCCTATCTCTGCTTGCTCTTACCTTCAATGTCTGCATTCAACGAAGCTACTTTCCTGAAACTTCGAAAATGGCTCATATTCTAGTATTTCAGAAAAAAGGCAAGGATCCATACTATTCAACCAACTGCAGGCCAATTAGTCTATTAAATACTATGAGCAAAGTCTTTGCAAAAATAATACTCACGCGAGTAAACTACCACCTCGAGGAAAACAGCATACGTAAATCACAAGAATACGGTTTTAGAAAAGGTCGCTCTACCCAGCATATGATGCTTAAACTCACCGAAACAATTAGTTTATATTTCAATCTAAGAAAGCACACTGGAGCAGTTTTCCTTGATGTAGAAAAAGCTTTTGATAGTTTCTCCCATGTAGGACTACTCAGAAAATTAATAAATTACAATTTCCTAAGAGGACTCATCCTCTTTATAAACTCTTATCTTTCTAACAAAAAATTCTCAGTAAAAATAGGCCAGACACTTTCAAATGAGAAACCCATCCGAGCGGGCGTGCCCCAAGGCAGTATCTTGTGTCCGGTATTCTTTATTATATACGTGAACGACATCCCTGAGGTCTCTGAAGTTACAATTGGCTAATATGCAGACGACACCACTTCATCTTGGTCATTCCCAAAAATCTTAAAATTACTTAACAAAGCCCTTAAAATCATTGAGGCATGGGCTAAGTTTTGGAGACTAAAAATAATGTAGCAAAGTCAGAATCAATTCTTTTCACAGTCAGAAAGCCTGTCAAAATAGATCCACCAAAAATGTTTAATGAACCAATAGAATGAAAAAATTCGGTAAAATACCTAGGGGGTAAACTTCATAAACCTCTTAATTGGAAGCAGCATATCTATGAAACTAAAGGGAAAGCTCTCGGGATAATCTCGCGCTTAAGCCCTATTATTATTAGACACTCAATTCTAAAACCTGAATATGGAATCCTAGTTTACAAAATATTTATCCGAGCAATCATAACATACGCCTGTACAATTTTGGGTGGTGCGTCAAAAAGTAATATCAATCACATCCAAATAATACAAAAGAAATTCCTCAGGCGCACCACAAAAACCCCTAGATATACCAAGAACTCTGTCCTTCATAGAGAATTTCAACTATCATACAATTCAGGGTATATCAAATAAATCAACATTAAATTCTACGAATCCACAGCATCATCACATTTTAAGCATATCTGCCCTATCAAGAAATATGATTTTGATCCGCTTAGCAAGCACGCGATGCCAAAAGATTTCCTCATGAAATAAGTCCAACAACGACTTTCATTCTTCGACCCCTCTACCCTTTCCGACTCTTTTTCTTTAATTTTCTTTCATAAAATAAATTATTAGATTTTGTGGTTATTTCCCCATACGGGGTTTTTCCCCCACATATAATAAACGTCACTCTTGAGTCAAGTCATGTCAAATTTCCTTCAGACTTTTTAACAATGCCCCGTCACCCCCACCCCTTTTTTCAGTGGTAGCGCACAACTCGCGACGCACTGACACAGGTGAGTAGGGGTTCACTAGCAAGGGTCGTTTCGATGATGTCCCTGAATGCTACCCATCTGGATGCTGTCCCCAGGAGCATTTGCTCTATCCTTAGGCACACCATATAGTAAATATTATATAGAAATGCATACATGCAACCTTGTACAAAAAAGCTTTAAAGGCTTTTCATTATTTATTTCGAAAAACATTGCTTTAATATAAAAATATTTTCTCCAGATAAATTGTGTATTTCGCAAAATCTAACATTTTTTGTGTGCAACTTTTTTTCGTAAAATCATTATTTTTCTAAAAATGAATTAAAATGTATTTTTTGGAAAATAAATAAAACATTTTTTCTGTAAAACAGTTTATCATACATATGGGGGATTGTCAAATTGCAGGCAAACTTTAGTACCTAAAGTTGCAATCACATTATCCCTAGGAATTTCCTATTTAATAAACAAAGTTTATTTAATCACATTTGAAAATTTAAAATCAAAAGGGACATTTCAAAGCGGATTTAAGGATAGGAATTCGTTCAAAAAGAGCGCAAGCCTTTAAAAAGTTTTAAAGATGTAACGTATGTAATTTAGGAAATAATTTTTAACGTGAAGGATAGTCTATTCTGGTTTCGAATAGTTTTCCAATAAATTGTACACAGGGAAAACCGTGGGGATTAATTGACTGACTCGCAATTTTCCTCTAGGGGTCTCAAAATTCTCTCGGATTTTCTCGAGGAAACTTTCAATACAGCTTAAAATTTTCAACATTTATAATAATAATACCTAGTTTTACTTTTTTCCGATAAAGATTGTGGTGCATTTTGTATTTTAAAATAAAGCTATTTATTTCTGCACACATCTTCGAGGAAATATACTGTGTATATTAGGAATTTATAAAAGAATAGAACCCAATATCGCACATTCTGGAAAATTTTCATTCATACGTTTGATCTCTATTTGAAAACAGAGGTTAGGGAATAATAAACAAACCAGCCCACCTGATCCTTACTCATGTGCAGATACACGCGGTATGACTGCATCACACGAATGATGTTAGGAAAACCATGAAGTTTTATTATTCGATTTACAAAAAATATGTTTATATTTTAAGTTAAATTTTATAGAATTTTGTGTTCACGGACACGCTTCATAATTCTCTTTTTATTACTCAACAGTAACTACAAATATTTTACTAGAAAAAAAGATTCACGCAAATGACGATTAAAACGCCAAAAATCGAGGGACAGACTTTCAGGTTTGTACAATATTATTTGTGTGGCTTGAATAATTTGCATAAATTTAAAAGGAAAATAAAAAGCGTTCAGTATAGGCTTATTTAGGTTGTTTAGGTAGAGTTCGAATCCCCAGCGGGTGCGATTTTTCATAACGTTTGAGCGTTCGATTAAGTTTGTGAGTGACAGTACGTACAATTACATAATTTAACAAATACATTAAGTGCAGTAAAACATTTTTTGTGTGCTAAATCATCATTATATTACATCATCTGTTTCGAGCAGCTGCAATGGAACGTCCACTAACGATTCTACAACGCCAGTCTCATATTTTTCATTTATGTAAACAAAGTCCCGAATAGTTGAATTCTCCTCTTTCTTTTAAACTCCATATGCTTACGTATTTTGACGCGCTGATTACGAACATGAAAGCTGCCAATTGCGAAAAAGCGATTTTTATGGGAAAAAATGAAAAAACTACTCACAGGGGTGTTCTTTCTTCACCTTCAACAGACACTAGAAAGGGGCATGGGTTTGACTAACATTATCCCTGTGACTAGTCACAGAACTACCTTCCCACCCCTACGACACGTTGGAAAGAATCAGGTGTCTGACCAGCAATATTTCTGTAACCAGACACATGGGTAACTTCCCACCCAAACCCCCTCACACGAGACGTTAAAAAGGGAAGCGGTTTGACTAGAATTATTTCTGTATTCAGTGACAGAGGCATGACACATTAGAAAGAGCTATTGGTTTGACCAACATTATATTTTTAAGAAGTTACAGGGGTGTCTACTTATCCCCCATGAGGATAAGTAGTGCTTTTCCGCCTCTCACGAGACGTGGGAAAGGGGTAGGGGTTTGACCAAAGATAGATGAGCCTAAAGATCTGGCTGAAATGGATGAAGAGCTTCGTGAACAATTTTCCGAAAAACCAACGGTTGATCATTAGACCAAAAGACAAATGCATCAACTAAATAAAGATAGGCTGGACAAGACATTACACGTCCCGCATTCAGGGTATGATTGACTATATAACATGTGACAGGAGTTTTATCGCCCTGTGTGGCAAGAAATGTACGAACAATGCGCATCAAAGAAAGGCGCAGCAGGATGTCGGGAAAATGCGCTTATCGATCAATGTGTCTCCAAAGATGCAGCATCACACCAGCGTGACCTATCAATGACCTGGATTCATTACCAGAAAGCTTTCCATTCGACCTCCCATAAACTTATCATCTGTCTTTTGGAAAGCTTAAAGGTTCATCCGTAAATCGTGAGGAGCATAGAGAGATTGATGCCACTTTTGAAAACAAGATTTACTATCTTCTTTGGAACAATCTACATTCAAACGCACAATGGGGCACTACTAGTGCTTTGTTACCATCTCTGTCACTCTTACGGCATTAAACTTAATATCGCTCCGCTAAACGCTCCTAGGGAAATAGAGTCAATTGTCGAAGATGCGATGTGCCGCATATACTGGAACTTTATATTCTCGACAATGGTTTCTGGTACACATGCGAGGCCTGAAATAGTCCTTCTTGACTTCGCGAAGCGAACCACGTAGGTTATCGAAGTTTCGGCACCAGCTGACGAAAACATCATAGCCAAGGAGAATGAAATAAAGAGAGGTATAGAGACCTTGCAAGGGAGTGGAGACGATTGTACCCGGAATATTCTGTTGAAATAATCGTCCATATCATCGGCGCTCTTGGAGGTGCCAAGCTTTCACTGGTTAATAGCCTGAAAAGCATCCCTGCGTGTGAACAATATGCTAAACCAGTTGCAGAGAAAATTCAGAAGGCGGTCATCCTTAGGTCGTATTCGTGTGCTCAGGGTGCACGAGACATTTGCCGGATCGTCATATTGATTCCTTCACAGACTGTGACCACCTATCTCACGGTCGTGAGAGGTGCTTATGGCTGAAATTTTATCGCGATTTCGCTGGGATCGGGTGAAATTCTTCAGATAAGCAACCGATCCCGGCGAAATAATGCGGTTGTCCTCACGTCCTTATGTCGCTCAGTAAGTAAAGTAAAAGCTGTAACACTTGGCCCTGACTTCTATATCAGGTGTGAGCAAAATGCGTTCGATCTTATCTATACTATCTAGTTGTTCAGCTCATGCTGGAACGACCTATATCCAAAAGCAAAATATGGCACTAAGAGTGCTTTATTACCATCTATGTTACTATATCGCCTTAGCCTTAATACCGCTCTGCTAAATGCTCCCGAGGAAATCGAGACAATTGTCGATAATGAGAAGTGCCGCATATACTGGAACTTCATATTCTCGGCAACTGTATCTTTTGTGCACTCGAGGCCTGACTTAGATCTCCTTGACTTCGAGAAACGAACCATGTTTGTTTTCGTATTTTCGGCATCAGCTGACAAAAACATGATAGCCAAGGAGAATGAAAAGAAAGAGAGGTATAGAGAAACCTTATAAGATAGTTGCTACGGTTGTATCCGGAATATTCTGTTAAGCTAATCATCCTTATAATCGGCGCTCTTGGAGGTGTTCAGCTTTCACTGAATAATAACCTGAAAAGCATCCCTGCGTGTTAACAAGATGCTAAGACACTTGAGGGAAAAATGCAGTAGGCATTCGTCCTTGTGTCGCTCTATGTCCTCAGGGTGTACGGGCGTTTTGCCGGATCATCGTATTAAGTCCGTCATAGACTGTTACCACCTATATAATAATATAATATAATAATAAGCAGTCGCGAAAAAAGTTTGAAGGGTTAATCCCGAAGAAAAAAGCCCTAAGCGAAGACGTGAGCACCGTTTCCGAAGGTTGCATGGTACGAGGCAGTGGTGTCTCAACCGGCGCCTCTGCGAAACGGACGATCTCCCGGAGTACATGATAGTCTTACCATCGCCTGCGGGGCTCTGCGAGGGGGGACGAAACGTTTCCTTAGCTGCTCGAGGGAACGTCAATGATATCATCATCCATAGTTGTAACTGCGGCTAAGAAAATCGAAAATGCAGGGCTCCCGAAAATGGATCAGACAACAATGCCGCCTACTACCCTAAAATTTGGAGAGCCAAAATGATTCAATATCGATAAAAACAATTCAGCATCAATATTATTAATATTTTAAATAAATTTCATTATATATATATATATATATATATATATATATATATATGCATGTGTGTGTATGTAAGATTTAGAATAAGAATAATATTAAATAATAAAAATTAATTTCAATTTTTATTCAGTACTAA